>DF240167.1:1002-96477 GCA_000507305.1 Breviolum minutum Mf 1.05b.01
AGCTAAGGCAACGCCGCATGCCATGCGGTTCAATATGCCCGGCATCAGATGCCTTGTGCATCGCCGGATTTAAAACAGGCTGATCAACTTTGATATCTGCATCAGCTCGAAGTAGTTGATGCAGCGCAGCTCCAATATCGAAGCTGCAAGAAGTAAACCATAGGAACCAAAGTGAGAACCTAAGTGAGCACAGTCCGAGGTGAACCTCAGTTGATTAGGACAACAACCGGCGAGAAGAGGCACTCAGCCAAATAAACCTTAGTTGTTGAACGAGCAGTTTCAAAGTGACAACTTTGAACAACCAAACATGCAGCGTCCCAGCCGCGGATTACTAAAACCGAACGTTGGAAGGGACACGAATACAAGGCCAAGACAGGCTAGGAACGGGGATCAGGAGGACGCCCAGAGAAACGGGAGTCCCACAAGCGATCTTGGACACAGCAGAGCCAGGAACGCACAGCAGAGACCAGGTCAGCATCCTCGCCACAGTCCCACCCAAAGCGAGCAAGAAAAGGAGGAAGCGCAAACCCGGGAGGAAACACCGGAGGATTGACGCGACACGGACATTCCCAAAACACGTGGTTGAAATGAGCAACCGACACAGAGCAGCCCGGCCAAAAACAGCCAGCCTTAGACGGATCCCGCTCACGGAAATGAGCCGGCGAATAGGTAGCACCCAGGCAAACGGTGGCCGCAGAGGCACTACTAAGAGCCCACTCACGGGCCGAGGACCAATTAACCCGAGAGAAGACAGGGAGGGGATCAGGCAAAGAGACGAGTTCGTGACGCGACGAACAGCACCAACGCTGAAAGGCCCAACCACGCCAACCAGTGCGGAGGTCATGACGAGCACGACCGATGAGACCAGCAAGTAACTGAGGAGTGACCCGCCGAGAAAGATCCAGACGACACTGCCCAACAGCATGAGACCAAACAAAAGGCCGAACCAGGACCCAACCCCGGTGAAGCAACCAGCCGTGCAAAGCAGCAGACGGCGTACCAAACTTGAGGGACCACACGGGCAGAGCACGCACGGAGGACCGAAGCAAGGCAGCGACGAGACGGCAGGCCCAAAGGCAATCCAAATGGTAAATACCACCGAAAAGCACAGACCGTAATTCAGGGGAACTGTAATGGACACGCGAGGAGGCGACCCAACAAGCGGTCCAAAGTTTACCGGAGGCTGTAAGGGTGGGACCACGACCAACCCACCCATAAGAAGCCTTCGACAAAGCAAATTGCCCGACAGTACGGAGAAACGGGGCCAGCGTAAAGCCGATAGTACTCAACAACCGAACGACCCGGACAGCAGACGCAACACGTGAGGACTCCGCATCGGCGAGAGGACGAGGACAAGACACAGTGACAGCTCCGAGTACCTTAGTAGCACCAGAAACCTGGACAGCGTCTTGTTCAAAAACTGAAGCCAAATGATCATGAAACCGAGGTTTGGCGGCGACAGCAGCAGCTTTATTTACAGATTCGATGAGCCCTACTCTAGATGACCAATGAACCCAGTTTTCCCAATGGTCACGCAAATGTTCAGGGGAAGAACAAGTGATGGTACGGTCATCCAAGTACAGGGTGGTGGAAGATCTATTAATGGGCACATTCCGTTTAATCACATTGAATCCCGACAAAACCCAGAGGCTCATAATCATGGGGCCTAGGGGGTCTCCTTGGGGCTGGGCGGGCCCGCAGAGGGGAGCGGAATGGACATGATTTTGCCAACACACGAATCGACACTGCCTGTCCCAAATTGTGTGGATGAAATCAACAAGTTTGATATTCCAACCAAAAGCCAACAAAAGGTCCTTAGTGACATTAGGATCCAAACAGTCAAATGCCTTAGTGTAGTCAAGAGCCAGAAGGTATCCTTGGTCATGGAAATTTTGGAACATGTGGATAAGGTGGGTATAAAGATCATTCTTAGCCATAGCAGCGATTTCTTGGGGAAAAGTGCTTTTACACCAACCTTGGACAGCTGGGCTTTTACAAAGCGTGCTACACCACAAACGCCAAAAGCAGGAAAGGATCGTGATGGGCCTACAATCTTCGGGTTGGATAGTCCCAGAGGAAGAAATTTTAGAACCCTTAGGCAAGCACACCATTCGGCTTTGCAAAAACTGGGCAGGAACCTGACCTTTTTGAATGCCTTCCTGAATGATATCTGCAACTAAATCAAAACAGGGGAGAGGAAGGAACTTTAATTCCTTAGAATGCCAGCCGTCACACCCGCCAGCTCCAGCAGCATCCTGAGCTTGGTTTGATAATTCAACCCCAGTAGGCAGGGGGAACTGAACTTGGGGAGGATTGCTAGGGGCACCCTCACGAATGGCAGCAATTCTGTCAGGCAAAGGCGGTTTGTTCTGGTCGTGGGTCTGCCAGAAATCGGTCCAGTAGTCAAAAATAGTTTGAGCGTCGGAAACAACATCTAAGGAAAGGGACCCATCAGAGGTTTTGAGAGAACAACGCCCAGGGGATTCACGGGCCTTCAACCACTGGGACAATTGCTTAGAACCATCTTTCATGTTTTTCCGCCAAGTAGCAAGGTTAGCCTGTGTAGTTTGTCCTTCCATCTCATGAAGTTCATGCTTTTGAGAAGAAATCAGTTGTTTAATCAAAAGAAGAGGAACCCTGGGATGGTTAGGAAACAAGCTTTGCTGCAGGTTATCACATTCTCGTTTCTGAGCTTGGGACAAATCACCTAATAAGTTCTGCTTCACAAGCAGCCGATACAGCTGGTATAGTCGGGCGAGTTTGTGTCGTTTTTTCCGAGCGGCCATGTGGCCGATGTTCGGGCGGGGCCCGTGACAAGTTTGGTTCTCAGGGACAACTTCAGCAACAGCACCTTTATGTTTGAGTTGTCTACTTTTCAGATGAACAGGTGAATCGAGGTTCCTAAAAGCGAGCCTGAAAGTATCCTGAATCAAAACTTGGAGGAGATCCCATTTGGTTTGAACGTCAACATTAACATCGCCGAAAACCAACATATCGGGGTTATCGAAAGTGCACTGGTTCCAAGCCAGCGAAACCGTTTCTCGCCATTCTTCAGGTCCGAGGTGAGTTGGACAAAACAATTTGGGACTCTTAGGGAGTTTACCACAAATAGGGGCAAAAACGGAAGCACTAATATCCATGGAAATGATGCGGTGATCACTAATGTGGATGGGAGGGGACGAAACCTGGCCACATGATGAGGTTTTGGAAGAAACAAAGAAATCAATTTCCCGATCGCTCTCCCAACGGGTGGCTGCATGTAACCAACACACCGACCCTCCAAGTCCTCTTAGAACGTCACAAAAGTGGCTGTTGTCAGGCGTCTCATTGAAGTCACCGGCCACAAGCCATGGAATGTTGGTACCTAAGTTTTCAGATGCGATTAACACCTCAGTGAGCAAAGTGCTAGCCGCATGTGGAGAAACCTGACGTGGTGGGGCATAAACACTGCCGATTAGCCTCCACAAGTCCAAATGGTGAGGATTTGGGCATCATCATTGCCGGCTTGATAAGCACATCTTTGACGGAGGTGTTTTTTAACCAAAATACCAACCCCACCGGAATAGTGAGTTTTGTTTTGGCAACCTTTATGGGGGGGACCAGGCTCGAAGTAAAAGTTGAACCCTTTTTTTGCAGCACATCGCCCAAAAGCTCGGGCCTCGTTAGGGGTAAATGACACTTCCAAAAGAAAAATGTTAAAGAGTCTCCAAACACCAGGACCTCCTTGGGTATTAAGAGAAATCACCGACAATGAGCGATTAAGGGGTCGAGGCCCAGGGTGCGAAGCTTCGCCGATGCGGCGTCCCTTGTTTGGGTCGTGAGACTGTGTATCCGCTGCCTTATCACGAGAAGCCTTAGTAAGTTTCCATTTCCTAGCCGAGTAAGTTGCAATTCCAACTTTCAGGCGCTCGTCGACCTCAGCTTCAGAAAGTTGGCAGGCTTTGAGAAATTCCTGAGCTTGGTCAGGATCAGAAATCTTGAGCCTGGTCCACCAACCGCGCTTTCGCGCAAGAGCGTGTTTATGGTCCACAAGTTCCTGTTGCCGGTCGGCGCAAGTAACATCAGGTTTGGTGCAGCTCTTGCCAGTGAATTTAGCGAAACAATCCTTACAAAAAGTCTTATGCCAGATCACAGCAGGTTGCCTGACGGGGTAGGGTCGGAAAGGAACAAGAACCAGGTTATGGGTAGGAAACAAACTGGATTTGTTCTTCTGGTTTCTTTCATGCTGTTTTTGGCAAAAAGCAGGAGATCTGGTAAAGCCACGCAAAGACTTGTGATAAAGGGATTTAACGGTTTCACCAGGATGAAATTCAGCAATATGAGCCCGGATGGCCCTGAGTCTTTCCTGTGAAGCAAGCTGGGGAAGGGCCGCAGTGCACATAGGACAGGACCAATCCCTTTCAGAAGCCGGTATGTCGGGAGAGGCGACAATAGGCTGAGGTCTTTGCAGAGTGTAAACAGCTGCGGGGACCTCGGGATGCCTAGACCTCATATGCCAAAGTTTGCTGGCATTCATACCGCCATAAGTACCGGAGGTCGTAAACTGACAAACAGGGCGAGTCCATGAGGTAGGTCTCTTGGGGTCGAATTTGGCAGGGGTCACTGGCACAAAAGTTTGTTTTCCAATAAGACGTCGGGTAGGTTTTGCTTTAGCAATTCGACCCTGAGTACGTTGCCTAGGCTCAATATGTTCAAGGTGAAATTCCTCGGAAACTATAGTCTGGTCATCCCAGGCAACAGAGATACTCCGGGGATCATGTAAGGAAGGAAAACTAAGTCTGGAGCCTTCATGGCCATGTACCTGCGAATCACTACTGCGAACAGAAGGAGTGGCAAGACCAACATTGGTGGGGCCAGGGGCATCTGAATTGGAAGGCGCGGCGCCTGAGTAAACTGAGGGCGTGGCCAAACCTCGGGCACCAGAGTGAACAGAAGGGGTGGCCAAGCTAGCGCGACCTCGTTTGGTTCCACTTGAGGTGAGAGGCGTGTCGGGTTGGCGCACCTGAGGAGTGTCAATATTCTGACGTGCTTTCTGAGAATGCAGCGAGGAAGCCTTGGATTTAACTGAGGGCGTTGCAATCGACCCAACGTCACTGCCATTACTCCCAAGAAACCTTTTGCCGCGTCCAGCACCTGTCAAGTCGATCACCAAGTCGGCATGGTTGCTCTGAGTTTCGCGCAACCATGACTTCGGAAGTACCCCTTGGTCGGGACATCTGAGAGCCTGGTAATGTTTGTCTTTTAGAATGACAACAATGGGGACAGCATCTTTGGCACCGCAAGCAACACCTCGACTGAATTTCGGAGCTAAACAAAATCGTTGCCAGGCATTTGAAGCCGAAACATGCTTAAACACAATGATAGGCGCTCCTATCTTTTCCGATAAAGCTTGAATGAGGACGCCATTTATCCAGTATGACGGGGAAGCGGCTTTTTCAAGAAACTTATCAAAGGGTTCAGTGGTGGCTTCAGCAAACCTACTTTGATGTTTTCTGAGGTGGCTAACAGTTTCAGATCGGAGCCAGGCAGCTTTCCTGCGGATCTGTTCAGAATTCAAAGATGATCTATTCTCAAGTTTACACCAGCCGTCAAAAATGGCCCTAAAGCCGCAATCACCAGTACCCCCCCAATCAACTAAAGACCATTCAAAAAAACGAACCGCCTCATCGGGGTTAGAAGGTTCATCGAGGGGAGGTTGCGTGGGAGGGTCCATCTGCAGCAACAACCTCGGCCTGCTGCTCATTTTGTTTTTCTTCCTCAGTAGATTTGTCGTCGGGAACCTTTCTAGGAGACCGAGATCTGGCCCGCTCGGGGATAGCAGCAGAGCCTCCTTTCCCCCTGGAATTCCGACCCCGTGTCTGCGGGCAACTGTGGGTAAAATCTTGAAGAGTGATGTCCCCAAATCGTTTTCTGGGAGCAGGAATAACTTCAGAGGATAAGTTGGGATTCTTGGGGGGGGCCAGCAGGATTTCGAGAGACCCAGGCACTGTATCCTGAATGGAATAATTCCAACTCCCTTGGTTAGGATCGTCTCCGGCAGATTTACCACGTATCCGCCAAGACCATTGTCCTTTAATGCGCTTTTTGGAAAGAACCTGAATGTCAGACCATTTCAATGAGGACAAAAGGCAACAGATTTCTTCTTCGCCCCAATCCCTGGGCACACCCCAAAGGTCATAGACTCTGGTACGAGACTCGGTTTTGTCAGTCGAAATCTGTAAACAACCCAAATCAGATCCTCCCCCCTGTCGCAAAAGGAGAGGTTGTTTTCGGTCAGTAGCTAAGGCACTGCACCTGCGGAAAAAATTTTCAGGGCTTCCCCAACATTTTTTTGAAACCAATGGACAGCGGACCTGGTGGTGTTTGGATCGTTTTTGAGGATAGTGTAAAAAATCTCTTGGTTACCGCTAACCTCGCGCAACTTTTGGGCACTTTTTGAACTAAGTCGAATATGTCCAACGAGAACAGCCTTCGACCCATAAGTTTGCTTAGTCCATCGGCCACCCGTCAGAGTGGACACAGGCACTTCAGCGGCCCGAGCGGCAGCTGCAAGGACAAGAACAGGGGAATCATGTTGGTTTTCAGGGAGAAACAATTGCCTATAATTGAAAGGCGCAACAACCCGAACCGTGTCTTTTGAAACCGCAGGGAGATCAGTTTTAGCAACAGTGGTGGTCCGAGAGTTCCAAGGACATTTGGTGGAATCCCCAAAAGCTTTAAGATGAACAACCTCAGTTTTGGAGCCAAGCTTTCCCCGAAAAACGGTCTTCCTAGTAAGGGTGGAACCAATTCAGGGGTTGTCACGACCTGAAAACAGAACCGTAATGGGGTTAGAATCCTCAAAAGCATTTCTGAGAGTCACAAACTGCTGGTAGTCATTGGCAGAGCGAATTTCAACAATGTTATGAGGATGGGAAACACCTTCATTTAAACAATTCTGGAATTTTTGAAACGAAATGATCTGGGGGAGAAGAGTCCATTCGGAGGGCCGCAAACCCGTAATATTGGGGGAATCAACCGAAGCATCAACGGGGCGGACATTGTTTCCTTTTCCTTTACCAACCTTGGAAGTATGGTCAGGAGGTCGGAGGTTCTGGGGGGAAGGACCTGGGGACCTAATCTGTGCAAGAACTTGATTGGCAACTTCCTTATCCGAGGCCCTGTGGTTGAGACACAACTTGAGAGTCTGAATCAAACGGCGTGCAAGGTCACCATCAGCATTTGGAGTCCCAGAATGAGTGTCATCTGGTTTGAGCCGAACTTGTCGAGGAGAAGAACCTTTGTTATGATTTTTCCCCTTTCCCTTGTTGTTTCGGATCTGACTATCCCCTTGTTCATCTTCCTGAGAAATCTGTTTAGAAGTCCAAGATTCAAGAAAGTTCTCCAGGGCTGCGGCCAGGGAGTTTTGGTCTTGTTGTCGTTTTCGTTTTGAGGCTGCTGCGCCAGCACCCATTCCACCTGATAAGTCATATTTTGCAATCTGATGGAGTCCGTTAACCACAGGGTTAGTCCTACAGTTCTGCGTGCTGCAAAAACTGAGGTTCCGAGGTTGTGACTCATCGCTAGGCCACGGACCAGGATAGAACCAAGGAGTGTGTATCCCAGACTCTTTTTCGGCACTCATGTTTTGTGACTTTCCAAAAAGCTGGACAACTTTGTTTCGAAAACGAAATCGATAACGACCGAAACGAACAGAGTGGCGAACACGGCCAACTCGGGTGCAGGGTAAAACCAGGGAGTGATTCCGTTGAACCCTTGTAGAAAAACAACAAGAAATGGTCTTCTTTTTAATTTTGGGGCAACATCTCTGGTGATGAGCAGAAATTGACATGGGGAAAATGGAGAAGGAAGAACCATCCAAAATCCAACCACACAACCCGAGGCAAAACAACCATCCGAGGTTAATGAGCGGGTCATCACAAATTGGAAGGGTACGTGCGTGAAAGTACCAAGTAGTGAGAATGATGCAAATAAGCCAGTCCCTCCAAAAAAAGGAACGGACGAGGTTCCAACAGACATCAATACCTCCACAACTGAAAAAAGTGGAAAATGAAATCCAAAAGGCTGNTTTGGGGATTTTGGATTTTGGATTTTTGGAACATTATGTAGCAGATCTTTATGTGCAAAGTTTGGATTTTGGAATTTGGGGATTTTGGATTTTGGGGATTTTGGGTTTTGGATTTTGGATTTTTGGGATTTTGGATTTTGGATTTTGGGGATCTTGGATTTTGGATTTTGGACTGGGGATTTTGGATGCTACATAAGAAAAGAAGACTGTGCACGCCGAACCGGGTCGGCGGATTACTTTCCTACGAGAGTGGCAAAAAGACACAGACAAAAAGTGACAAGAAGAGCCAGGAGCCAAAAAAATGCTAGCCTGTGATCTCGTTCCTCTGCAGGTGATGAAGGTGACTTCGTCCTGGTGAGGAAGGATAATGGCATCGAAGGGTGGACCAAAGTGAAGAACCTAAGTTCTGCCGCGCTGCCACTTGACTGCGTGAGGAGGTCTATTCCTGAAGTCCTGAAAGCACCCGCAAACTGAGTGCGCTACAGTAGCAGCCAGCATGGTCCATGCTGGTCCTTCCAAATCTTACTGCAATCGCTTGTCAGGGAGTCTTAAAGCTTACTTGTTTTGCCAACCAATCTTCGGACGTCTGGCATTCAAAGTTTGCCGGACGAGATCTCCGCTAGCTTGCATCGTTCAGTCCAGATGTGGAGGCTTCTGTACAGTTTTGCCCTCTCGTCTCTCGGGTGAAAAAGACATGCGACTCAACTCTTGCATTTTTACCTCCTTATATAACCATATGTTGAAGATTTTGAAAACTGGTGTGTAAAACCTTTCCAAACGTTGCCTCCTATCCCAAAACCTGCTGAAAGGAGAATGTCGACTGGAAAGAGGAAGCTGCTAAGAAGCGTGAGTTGGATGAAGAATACGCGTTGACCTTAGCCATCCAACGGATCTTCAAGATTGGTGTGCTCATCCCATAGTAGTTAATACTGATGGTGAATCATGGTAGAGAGTTGCAGAGTGCTTCACCAATGTGTTTCAATTGGTTTCAATACTCCTTTGATGATTGGGCATCAACCAAGGAAAAGATGATGAGCGAATTGGGTTTGTCCAAAGAGAAACCGAAGGAGCTGAGCCGAAATGTTGGAACTTAGGAGTTGTTTTTTCAGTTGAACGACCTCTATCATGTGCTAGGACAAGTCAGGTTGTCTTGTTGGACTGCTTGAGAGAGGTCTGGCCAAGTTTTAATATTGAAAATGAACGGTTCTCAGACAGGAGGATAAAAAGGATGATGAGAAGAAAGCTGAAGATAGCCACGAAGCTGAAGTTGGACCGATCGAACAGGTCTTAAACTCGGAGCCGAAGTTTGACACATCATTCCAATTTCAATAAGATGCCAATAGCAGTCCTGTACTTCTTGGTTAAGTGAGTTGGAGCAAAGGACCAAATGAATGGCTTTGAACCATCACAGTCTTCAAAGCCGGAGGCCTCTTCAGAGTGAAACAGCAACATTTTGGGTGAGCATTTGCTGGAAAATATCATTTGTGGTTTGATGGTGTGACTCTATCAGCCTGGCATGCACCAGGTAAGGGCGGTTTTGGCTTCATAAATTCAAGATTACAAAAGAAAGCACCTTATATAAATCCAAAAAACATAAAGCATTCAGCATTCCTGTCTTCATCGTGGCAGATGGGCCGGAGTCGTATCCGCGAACGTTTGACAACTATTCAGCTTTGTGCTGATCTCTTGTCTTGGAATATGCTTTGATAATCCTCATGCCCTGCATCAGACCATGGGTCCACAGAAGTGTCACATTTTTTGTAAAATGATAATATACAGGATAATTGCATTAGAAACATCAGATGAATTCATAGTCACTCTGACCAACTTTGACCAAACTCTCATGCATTTTTGACCCCTTCAACCCTGTGAGATATCAATCCTTACACCTTCCTGGCATTCGACAACAGGATGCTGCTTCACCTGGTGATGCATCTCCCGAATCATCGCCTCAAGAGGACGCAACAATGGATGCAGCAAGCTTGCCACCGGGTCTTGTGGTGTTAGGGTCCCCAGTTTTCTCAATTTTCATCATCTTGGCAGCTTGACAGTGGGAATTCTTGTTATCTTTACCGAAAAACGTATGTTTGTTTCACCAATGCCTGACGTTTCAGGCGTACAAAGCAGGTGAGCCGTGGAAGAGATTTGTGATGAGTCGGGGAGAGACCCTCAAAATCGCAAAATTGTTGTTTGCAGTTTTACGTGTGAAGCGTAGTTTAAGAGTCCAAAGCGTGTCAGCCACAAGGGAGTTTTAATGAAATAAGTACAGCAAATACATGTTAGAATACATCTCAAGACCAGCATTTGACGGCCATCATCCAAGCTTTGGTCGTTTGCTTTCCTCAGGCCGCTCCGGTTCCGAAGATGGTGCCACCCAAGATGCCTCCGCCGCCGCCAGCACCCCCAGTGCCCAAGTCCAGACCACGGGGGTTGCAGCCACACCCAGGTCGGGGGCTTTGGGGGCGGTCACACTCCGAAAAGGGATGTAGGATCTGACAGATGTTTTATTTGTGACACCTGTATTTTGTGAGATTAGGATTGTTAGGTTAGCATTGCTTATAAAGATACTGTTAAAGGTATCTGATGGACACATTTCTTATCATTTGCTGATTGTCTGCCAGACACCCCAGCCAATTCATCACGACCTCTCGCTGACGGCCAGGTGCGGATACCTCCATCTCTTGTCCACGGCTGCTATCGCAGCGTCTCTTCAAAGGGGGCTTGTATGTGTTGCGAGAGATGGGTCATGTTTGGCGCCCCAGAGGATAAATGGGTCTGAAAGTAGGGATGTTCCGTTTGAGACGCAGTATCCAGTATACAGTAGTATATGACATGTAGAGAGACCGTATGATTTATCTTCTATAAAACCATGACGTCATGCTGCACACTCACAGATTGTAGTTCAGACACCAGGTGAGCAGCATCATCCGACTGCTGGATCACAGCCATTGAAAACTTTCCCACATTTGCAAACACAGTGTTTGGTTGGGATTCTTGCCCTGGTGAACTAGGAACTAAGAAATTGCTTCCAAAAAGGGAAAATTATGCGACATTGGAAGTCACTGAGGAGACGGGCGCCCGGGTCACCATCCACGAACGCATGGACAGTGAAGGAGGGCCTGGAACTTGTGATCTTGTCTAAAGATGTCCAAAGGCAGTTTGTTATCTTTTCAACCACCAACGCTTTCGTTGTCGAGTCTCTGAGGCCCTTTTTTGCCATTTTGGGATCACCAGAGGCAGGGTTCTTTTGTTCTTTCCTGCTGCCGTGGCAACGCGGTAGTACATTTTTCAGGCACGGGAGATGGCCAAGCTCCACGTTCGGGCTGCGTGGTGAGCAAAAAGCGAGTTAGTTTGTCAAAGAGCAGCCTGTGTTGTGGGCCTTGAGTTCTTGAACAGCTAGAAACTCATTCATTTTCTGAGAATTCGAAAGAGTGGATTTGGAGGTCTGGTTGTCAATCTTTAGCAAAAAAAAATGACAACCAACACGCATGCCTCATGTATATATTCTTTTTGAAGGGTCCCAAAAGTTTACTAAATTGATAATTCACATGCATTTCTCTGGCCTCATGGTGACCTTGTAACCAAGGCGTGGCTTGATGTAAATTCTCGGCCATCCGAGGGTGGGACTGTTTGTCGTGTTTTCAATGCCCAAAGTTACGCCTTTCCATCAAGCATGCTCCAGGAATGTCCACTTCAGTGCCGATGTTGGAAACTTAACATCCGAAATTTCACACCTTTTGCCGTTGGTCTTAGTGCTTAAAGTGCTCAAACTTGGCTAAAGGCCGTTCCAGCCCTTCTCAGATGGTGCAGGATCAGGTTTTCCTCCAGGATTTCCACCAAACCCAGGTGCCTGCAAGCGGCATGTTTGAAGACTTGATTGAAAGGTTATGTCATACCGTTGCCGCCGTTGCGTGGATGCGCAGGTGACATGCCTCCGGGCTTTCCGCCCAATGGATTTCCACCAACAGGCTTCCCACCTGCGGGGTTTCCACCTACGGGATTTCCACCTGCCATGTCAGCCATGCCATCCATGCCATCCATGCCACCTGGTCCCATGCTTAGTGGATCTAGTGGAATTTGATGCCACCCAACGCGGTTTCTGGAGAGGTGCGTTGAGAGGTGTTGAGAACAAGAGTCACCTTGTAGATGCATCCGATCACTTTTCAAAGAGTGGAGAGTTGAGAAGTTGAGAAGTGGAAGCTGTCCCAACTTTGAAGTGGCAAAGGGAACACGGCTGAGGATTCCCTCCTGGCTTTCCGTCTCCACCTCGGGTGCTCAACGTCAAACGTGAAAGGAAGAAATTCTGGTGGATCTGAGGCCGACCATGGGAGGTGTCGAGCTGAGGTTTTTGGAGTCTTTGTTAATGAATCACCATGCCTCCACATACCTGCAAATGCCAAGGCCCAATGGATGTAGGTCTCCAGGCGGGGTGAAATTCATGGAAATTCCTCTCAGGTTACCTGTTGTTGATAGAGCCAGGTTCGTGGAGCCTCACCACCTCAGGGCATGTCAGCAGAGGTGGGAACATTGGCGCTTCAACACAGTTGATTCGTTTGGTCATGCTCTTAGCAACTGCAACTGCTATGTCTGGAGGCCTACGATGAGATTTGACGGGCTTGGGTTTGACAGACCCTCCCCAAGAGTGCAAGCAACCAAAAGGTCTACACGTCCTTCGTTCTGCGAGTCATTCGTGTTATGAAACCAGAACATGCATCAACAATGAAAATTTGTGTCTGTACACTGTGCACCAGCCATGTTTGAAGACATGAAGGTTCAAGCAAAACAATAGCTGCTATTGCAAGCGCTGCTTTGAATGCTCCAAGGGTGAATTGCAGACACTTGTGGCACAGCAGACTTTCTGAAGGTATTTGTAATCTTTCTGGTGTGGCTGGATGGACTGTTCAGATCTTCTCAACAAGCACCTGCTCAAATCCACTAGTCACTAGTAATTAGGAGAGGGAGTTTCTCTCAGCAGTTTCAGTGTGAAGCTTCGTTGCTCTGGAAACACTGCGACTTTAAGGTTAAGCAACATAAGACATCAACCATGGCACTCAGGGGATAGGTTATGGAGGAGGTAGGACCAACCACCAATGCGGCGGATCAGGAGAAGGACTGCAACATCTGCGGCGATGGTAATATTCTTATGATCTTCAAGAGATGTATCAAAGTGAGTTGATCTCATCATGGTCATTCAGTCATCCAGGATTCTGATTTTGTGAAACATTGTCTTGTGAAAAACTCTCAGCCAAACCTCAACTCGCAGGCCAGTGGGCTTAAAGAGTCTGGTGCCAAAGAGCTTGAGGCTGCTGATGCCAAGGCTGACCAAATTCACTGGAAAAAGCACCGAGTCCAAGAAAAAATCATGACATTCGTTGTCAGGCCCTTGACTCCTTCTCGGAGTGTACAGTGACCGAAGGCGTATTCAAATACGTGCAGGCTTGGCTTTGTCCACAGTGTCACCGTGTATTTGTCTCCAACTGCCTGGTGAAGTGATTCCCTTCATGCCAGATCCATGCCGTTGCTGCAGATGGAACCACAAAGGCATGTCTGCCTTTGTGAGAAGCTGTCTACCTAAAAAGTCGGGCACGAATTGCAGCTGTTTTTGCATGTATTCTTTCATCCCATTGCACGTTGTCTGGGTTACCCCATCCTTGAACAGGTTTTGGTTCGCTCGGCACCGGGATCCTTTCATGCAGATGTAGCAGAACCACTTTGCGAGGCAATCCGTGGGGTCCTCACTTTGGGCATCCCGTCCCTAAATGGAAGGGTATAGATGGCTGTGTATGTAATTTCAATATCTTTCAATATGATCATCAAAGGTGAAAGCTTGGATGGCTTGGTGGGGTGAATTCATATCACATGACACTTTCATAAGCAACTCGTTGTCAACTTGCAGCCGTGAGCCTGAGCCTTACTGGAAAAAAAAGTCAAAGAGCCAGCCATGCAAGTCCTTGACCTACCTCCGCAATGGAGTCGTCAGCCGTGCGGGACTGTATTGAGGGGCTCAACAAGAGCCAGCTGGCCTAGCTACAGAAGTTTTCCCAAGTCCCTGCCGTCGCAGAAGTGTAGCTGGGCTCTTCTCGGCTGTGCATACATCGCCAGACAAAGAAAACCAAAATCATCCAAGCGGCTAGAAGAAGAAAATCTGATTCTGACTCAGAAGACAAGTTAGAGAAATGGTTGCCTTTCTTGGCTGCTGGAGTCTTTGGTCTGCTGGCTCTGACTCCGACCTTAATAGTTGGAAGTATGGCAGCTTGGTGGTCCTTTGCCATCGCAGCTACTGTGGGCAGCCTGCTCTATTTCAGCGTAGCAGTGCCCATGATGATAACAGCAGCACTGGTGGGTGGGATTATCATCCCAATGCTAGCCGCCAACTTTCTTGTTGCGGGCTCCTTGATTGCTACGCTTCTGGCATCCCTGGCAACGGCCGGTGCTGCGGGCTTATTGGTGTGGGTCTCTTTGGGCAATCCCTTGCCAATGCCTGACTTGTCCTCTTTGCCCTTCAAGACGAAAGAAGGGCGGGAAAAGGATGGCTCAGTTGATAGCATTGATGTGCCCATTGAAGATCCTTTTACAGATTGGGATCGACGCTTTGCATCCACGCCCTCCAAGTGTGCTTCAACCAAGGAGTTCGGACCCGCTGAAAATGGCCGTGATGGCCCTGGCACGGATTTCGAAGCACTGAAACGGAAAGGGGCGCCGACATATCTCAATGTTTCACGGGCAGACCAGTCCCAGGGGTAGAACTCATACCACATGCACCAGATGACAAAAGAATCAGGTGAAAGTGCGCCATTTTGCAAAGGTGGCAGGCAAACGGGTTGATGTATCAATGTGAGCCGATGTATCAATGTAAATAGATGTGTGATTTGATAATTGCACAAATTACATGTGCAGAAGCGAAGAGCAAACGTTGCAAGAGTAATGTCAGAGTCAGATACATTCAAGCTATGGAGTTACGAGCAGATTTGACCCTAACGAAACCATCCTCAAGAGTGACAGCAAACACAGGCGTGCAAGCAGACATTCACCCTGCTGGATGAAGTGTTTTTACGCGACAAACCTTGAAACCTTTACGCTCTGAAACCAAAACAGAAGGCATCTGAAATGGTCTTTCTGTTTTTCTGCCCTACTGTAAATGTGAGTCCAGGCCATTTGTTCCATGCACTTTCTGGCCATTGCAATGCAAAACCTCTTGCCTCCAAAATGGGCAGGCTTTGAGTTCCAAAGGTTTGCGCTATGCCATCCCTGGTGGTGGGCGGATCCGGCCAGAAACGCAGGGCACTCCGGTGGAAATATGAAGAGAGCACTTGTGTAAATGTGCACAGCTAAGGCGGGATGATGAAAAGAAAGAGATTGAGATCTACGGCCACAGCAAGGCATGGTTAGAGTTAGAGCTGTTTTGCAAGAGTAGAAAACCTCAGATCATTTTTCTATACCAAGTGCATCCAGGGCTTCGGATTGCCGGACCATTCGATCTCAGCTGCGATTTGCAGACGCCACTTTCCTGGCTACAAGGCTGTGTGGGATTTTGATGGAATTTGCTGCGATTTACAGCAAAGTCTTATGCTTGAATGGCATGATGATGAAGGTGACCCATCGCGACACGGGCTATTGATATTGAAAATAAAGCAAACATATAACAAAATACTGTACGTATGTATTTTTTCCAAGCAATTTAGATTAACATTTTGAAATGTCGAACATGCAGGGGCGGAAGTTTCAGGGGTACAGTAAATGTAATTTGGAAAGGCATGCATGTAGAAGTAGTCTAAATGAATCAAAGAAGAAACGTAACAACAACAACAACAACAACAACAACGACAACAACAACAACAACAACAACAACAACAACAACAACAACAACAACAACAACAACAACAACAACAACAACAACAACAACAAGAACAACAACAAGAACAAGAACAAGAACAAGAACAAGAACAAGAGCAAGAACAAGAACAAGAGCAAGAACAAGAACAAGAACAAGAACAAGAACAAGAACAAGAAGAATCAGAAGAAGAAGAGAAAGAAGAACTTGAAAATAAAGAAAAAGAAGAAGAAGGAGAGGAACAAGAACATTAAGAATAACAAGATCAACCACAAGAAAAACAACAAAATCTGCAAGAACATCAAAAAACTAAGAACACTAGGAACAATAAGAACAACAACAAAATCGGCAATCTTATTCTATCAAATAATTTATATCTTTTTTAAGGTTATTAAAAAATAAATAAATAATGGTTATATAAATTTTATTTATATAATATTTTTATTATATAAATATATAATATTTTTTTATTTAAAATAATTTATTATAAATTTATATAAAGATTTTAATATTAATTTTGATTTTTAAAAATCTGTATTTTATTTTTTTTAAAATTANGCGCAAGGCGACCGATCAGTGCGATATACAAACCATTCCTTTGAAGTGAACGAGCCTTATGCTGTGCCATGGTGGTAATGGGGTGAGTTATTGTGGTTAGTTGTGATGTGGCATGTCATGTTATGTTATTTAATGTGGTGGTCATATTATTTGATGTGGTGGTCACAGTATT
Organism: Breviolum minutum Mf 1.05b.01; assembly: GCA_000507305.1. Taxonomy (NCBI): domain Eukaryota; class Dinophyceae; order Suessiales; family Symbiodiniaceae; genus Breviolum; species Breviolum minutum. The sequence continues at coordinate 17,632 of DF240167.1, forward strand.
TGATGCGATGTTTGTGCTATGTCATGTCACGTGATATAATGCGATATCATAACGATAAATTATGTCTGTTGTGATCTGCAATGGGATGGAATATTATGAGCTTAAGATGCCGCTGGTTGCGAGGCTACATTATTTATTTTGAAGCTAGAAAATACCACTCTAATTATATTACGAAATACTACTCTGTACAACGAATTACACGAGCGTAGACCCCAAACAATTTACGGTAAGCAAATTTAGATTAAAACCTCTAATTTTGATTTTTGAATATTTTTGTTCTAGATGCGGCTATACCAACCAACACCCACCCCCCCACATGAAGGGAGATAACAGGAGACAACGGGAGACAAGACCACTTCACTTCAGAGCCCAAAAAGCCGACCACACCAACCAATACCAAGGCGGCCAGATCTAAAATGAGATTAAGAACCCCAACAATAAATTATTTGGAAAAATACTACTTCAATACTACTCCATATTATAAAATACTATTACAATACAACTCTATACTACAAAATATAATTTTATATAACAAAATACTAATCCAATATTATTCTCTACCATAAAATACTACAAAATACTACTCCAATACTATTCTATATTGCAAAATATTATTCCAGAATTACTCCAATACTACTCTATACTACAAAATACCTGAACTACCTACTGCAAAATATTACTACAATACTACTCTGTACTACAAAAAATAAAACATACTCCTTTCTAATACAAAATATTACTCCAATACTATTCTGTACTGCAAAATACTATTCTAATACTATTTTGGATTTTAATTTATTACTCCAATATAAAATATTACTCCAATACTAATCCATATTATAAAATACTACTGCAATACTATCCTGTACTATAAAATACTATAATATACTATTTTAATATTACTCTATATTTGAAAATAACAATCATAATCAATCCTTGATACAAAAAAAATATCTTATTTAATGCACGGGACAACAAAAGGTAGCCTCCACCTTCACAAAATATTGCGCCTGCCACGCGAAATGAAGTTCATAATTAATTAGATTCCATTAGAATAATATTTATAATGTACGGGATAATAAAAGTCAGCACCATATGTAACATTTTGGACGGGCGCATAGCTACATTACTGGGTAGATATTATTAATAGAGAATCACGAATTATTTTGGTGGATTGGATATGATTAGGTATTCTTGCTGGGTAACTTAGGATACCATAATTAAATTTTAATTTTGGCAGATTTATAATGCCATAATAGGGTAGTATTGCTAAATATTATAATAATGCTAAATTAAAGTTAAGGTATTTTTNATTATCATTCAACATATTTTTTAATTTTATTTTAATTTTAATTAATTTATTTTTTTTCCTAATTTAAAGAAAAAAAAATTATATCAAATATAATATAATTTATTTTTATAATATTTAAATTTTATAAATTTATAATTATATATATTTCTTACTAAATTAATTTTTAAGATTAGATAAAAAATATATATATAAATAATATATAGATATATTTTATCTTTATTATATAAGACGAAATATATCAATCTATCTATATTATTTTATTCTGGATATAGGTTTTTGCAATAATATAATTTTTATATAGATATCTTATTGGTAATTGTAATCATTGGGTATTTTGAGTAATTTTGTCTGGAACGTCACGGGTTTGAGTCTAACACGGTTGTCCTACATCATTCCTAGCACGATTGATGTCAATAGAACACCGAGTTGTAGCCAAAATGGCCTCACAATGTGAAAAGCGGACTGTACATGGTTTTAGCATCGTTCAAAATTGGGGAAACCTCACCTTGGAAAACTAGGATGTTTCAGTTGGCTTCCCAAATCTTGCAACGTGCTGTGTTTGACCTCAGGCTGGGCATGTTGGGTCCTGAGCCAAGCGGTCTCCAACTACACACACAGCCATTATAACATCGGTCTCTGATCGTAAATAGGTGTGTTTCCACCAAAGTGCAAGTCTTGAGCAAGACACTGTCGAGAATCATATTTCAATTCATGATGCAAAAGACATCTTTATTGATAGAATAATCTAGCTGCTGTAGTCAAGCAATGACTTCTATGCTTGCTTGATGGCTTGAAAGCACTGCCAATCTCCAGTGTCCAGTCGAGTGTGTGCGGGGCTCACCATCACATCGAACGGTTGATGGTGATCCTACACTAGAGCTGTCAGCTCCAACTCCATAGGTAGCTCCCCAAAGAACTCCAGCACCTCTTCTCCAGGTTGGCAAACTTATTGAATTTTGTCAAGTGCTGATGTTCCATGAGTTTTACATGTTTTTCTACTGATCTATCTACAATACATGTATGGACCCATATATACCCATATGGCATCCCAGTGCCATGAAATGTTCATGATTGCGACTGCTTCAAGCTTGCATATGCCTGACCAGGCGGAGGGTTTTCATAAGAGCAACAAGTATTAATGTATTACCTCAGGAGGCTTGTGTTGGCCTTCGTCCATGGCAGGACAAAAGTCAAGCAGCTCGGGAGACGGCCCACAAAGATTGATGCAAATCCACCAGTACATACATCTATCTACATCATGCCACTGAAAAACAATGCTCAAGATTACTGAAGCAACATAGGTTGATAATATTGATACTGGTATGATACTGGTATGTGTTGTATGATTAACACTCAGGTGGATTGGCAGCCTTCTCCGTGGTTCTTTCAAACACCCAAAACAAACACTTCGGATTTTCCAGGACAAAGGCGTGGTGCCCGGCACAGCGGGGTCCTGGTACAATACCGGCTCCAAGCCCAAAAAATTCAACGCTCCAGTCATTTTGACCGGTGCACACGACGTCATCATATGCTGAGCCTAGGCACCCATGCAAGTAGGCCTGATCAAAGGGAATGGTGGAAGCTGGGAATTCTATGGAATTCTCAAATCTCGCTTTGGAAAAACATCTGGATTCCATGAAAAAACATCAAACAACACCCTTTTGGCTTCTGGAAAATATCCAATTTATTCCATTTCCAAGCTGAATTTGGACCTTGCCTGGCATTCATGGTGTTCATGTGCATCAGCAATTCTCTGTACTCTGGGCTGTTGCTGGCACCAGCTGCCTCAAACGCCTCTTTAGCATGTTGAAAGCTGGCTGCCACGGATTTACCTGCAACTGGCAAGACGGATGTGCTATTCTTGCTGTCTTTGTAAACGTCTATGACCATCCACAATCAACAAGGCAGCTGGAACGTGAAGGGCGCCTGTCATGTCGTTGTAAATTTCAATGCCGAACTCCAACTGGGCTTGCTTTGCAAGAGCCATGTTAAAGCAAAGCCGAGCATACGCAGCAGATTTGGTCCCCAATTGCTGATGAACTTCATGTGCCTGTCCGAGGGGCGACGAGGATAAAGCTACAAGTACAAATACATACAAATACCATCTATGCAATTCTGATGTGTGCCAAGTGGTTGTGCAACATCATGCAATCTTCAAGTCGCATCCCCAAACCAAGACTTCCTTTGAGGCAACTCTCATCTCTCATCACTGAAATTGAACCATCCCTAATCATCCGAACCCAACATGCCAATATCTAGAAACATCTTCTCGGAGCCTAAGTCACACATGGTCACATGGCAAAAGGATCAAAAATAAGGCTGTGGCATATTTTAGGCATATCTTAAGCCTTAAGCATTTCCAAACTACCCACCTGCCAACCAACATTTCCCCTACCAAGGCACTTCTCAAGATGATTTTTCTTTTTCCCCAGGTGGGATATGTGATCGTTCCGTAGAGGGGGATCAAACATTGCATCGCAGCACACTTTGTTTCACCTGGCCTTTCCAAAGGCTAACATGGCCTCAGGAAATCGGCCAGATTCCGCTAAGCCAGTGCCCAGCATGGAGAGTACGCTGGCATAGAGAGGTGTAGATGTGGCTCCGGCATCCTGTACGAAAAAACAACATAGTGACAATGTGTGACAAGTGAAGGAAGACATTGGTATTATCAAAAAGCCAACGTTGTGGTAATACTTTAACTCATGAGATCCAGAGTTGATTTTCTATTTGAACAAGCATCATCAACCATCAACCATCAAGGTCGGATTTGTAAGTGAAGTTTGTTGAAGTTACCCTTACCTCCCGGTATCTGATATAATTTGATTGAACACTTGACATACTTGACTTGGAACACTACATTCTATGGAATTCTATGGAATTTTTGGCTGCTAAACTTCAAAACCCGTATGTCCTCGCAGGCAATGCGCGCGTCTTCATAGTTCTGGATAGCTTCCGCATCGTCACCTCCGCGAGCGTGCCTGGAACTCGAGTACCGGTGGAGTTGAACGTTAAGGAAAGAGGGGAGAGCACTGGGCAAATGCCAACAAATGATCATAAATGATATAAATGCGAAATGCTTGTGCAACTTCCAGGAGGTCAGGTTCTGTGTGCAAGCTAAGTGCCAAGTACCCATGCTGCGCAACAACATGGCATAGGATGTCGTAGCCGTAGCACCAACGGCCTCCAAATTCTTAGCAAAGCTGGAGTAAACAGGCCTTCATGATGCCTGGACATACCCTGTGCTCATCTACATCTCTCTAAACAGAATCAGCAAAAGATATTGAAGCTTCTATACACACCAAAATTGTATTCACAAATGAATGCATCAATGCATGTGTACATATACACACAAATCACGTATATATATATATATGTCATATATATATATATTGTATCATTTATATTCCATATGTTTCTCTTTTTTTCTCTCTCTCTCTCTATACACAGCTTAAGATATAATTGTATAACAAACGTACATATTGAGATATATTGAGCATGTTCCCTGCATCCCTCATCTCTGCCATCCCCAAGCCAACCTGAAAGGCTTCCTGAGCTTCAATCATTTTGCTCATTGCCTCTTCAGACCATCCCAATTTGGTATAAACTGCACCAAGACCTGAGTGGAAAAAGTGAGGAATTCAAATCAAATGAGCAAAAAACTTGGGAGCTGGAAAACTGCTGAAAGGCAACTTGGCTTTCAAATGATTTGTTAAAATTTCATGACCCGCACGAATCGCTTACACAAATGGAAACGGCTTCCAGGGCCTTGCAAGACACGAGCGTAGCCTTCTGTTTCTGTGCAACCAGCTTCCTGGCAGTCGGACAGTCGGACAGACATCCATCTCATCTTGTTTCCACATGTTTCCCCTGTAAAATATTGGTTTTCTTCAGTCTCCATACCCTTGTCAAGGTCACCCGATTTACTGGAATGTTACGAAGAGTTGGACCAACTTTGAAACGGTTTCTGCCACAGGTCAGCAATTTGGGACATCCAGGCCTCATATGCGGCTTGCGCATTGGAATATTTCTTCAGCGCAAAGTTGAGATTCCCCTGTCATCGAGGGAAGAATCTGTTGGAAAACGAAGGAATCCATACAGTAGGAATCCACATTGTGCAAACATCTGGGACATGTTCCCAACATTTCCAAAATATCATGATCAAACAAAAAGGTCATCCCCCTTCATAAGCCCGACCTGTTCGTAGTGAAACCCAGCCAACTGCGACAAAAGCTGCAAGTAATCAGTGGTAGCAGTTGCACCACTTGATTCAAAGGCATTCTGTGCTTTCTCAAAAACTTCCAAGGCATCTTTGAAACGCTGCTGGCTTCGATGGAGATTTCCGATGATCATCAGAAGACCCGCATAAGCAATTGGAGCATCTCCAGGGGAGGCCTCCCAAGCTCAGATCTGGTGATTGAATGAGATGATTTACACAACTCACCGAACTCATCATAAGTAAACGTCATTTATAATAATGCCTTTATTTGCTGCAGCTGAAAAGGTTGGGAAGGTTTTTGGAAAATCTCAGCTCCCAGGTGCAGCTGCAAGATACTTGTGGGTTCTGGCATGCCAATTTTGACCCCTTGCTCCTGAAGATTTTTGTTGGGGAAGCCACCTGAACTAATTTTTCTTCTAACTGGAGAATCATCCTGTTTAAAGAGTTCTTATGGTTACTTCTGTTCAAATCTTATTATTCAACCATTGGAGATTTTTAGATTTTTCACTAAATTGGCTAAAATGACTTTCCAATCTTCAAACTTTCGTCGATGAGCCTCATAGATGCGCTGGGCTTCTTTGAATTTGGCCGTGGCTTGGAGTTCAGACCCTGAGTTCAACAGCCACTTTCCCATGCTGGTGAGTAGGCCGGCATAGTTGCTGCTGCCCGTGGCTTTAGCAAAAACGTAACGCGATTCGGCTTCTTGAAACATCTCCATAGCTTCAGGCAATTCATTGTGTTCCATACACCAAATACCCATGTTCTTCAGAAGTCCTGCATACTCCCGAGTTCCGGTTGCAAGGGCCTTTTGGTAAACTTTCTGTGCCTCTTTATACTTTTCCATCTCCTCTTTCTTCTTACCCTGCATGCTGTACCAAATGGCAATCTGAACCAAGAGTTCAGCATAGCCAGCAGTTTCTGTGGCACCATCCTCCTCAAAGGCAGCCTTGGCTTCCACAAATTTCCCCATGGCTTTGCCCATTCGACCTTGATCTCCATAACACACACCCATCCTCATTAGCTCTTCGGCAGTGGTGGATGGAACATTTTTGGCCTTGGAGCTTGTGCTTGTTGTGCTTGTCTTTCTTCTTCTACGTCGTGGTGAAGGCTCAGAACTTTTCGAGTTCCCATCTTGAAGGCTATGGGAAACCAAATGTCTGGTCCACAAGAAGAAGCCGCTAAGAGCGAAACTCAGCGCAACAGGAAGTTGTTGAGAAAGCAATGAGGCTCCAAGACCCATGGAAGTCACGGTTATCGACGCTGCGGAAGATGACGCCAAATCCACGTCTTACAGCATGAGTGTTTGAGACTTACAAGCATCAGAAAAATCGATGAGGAAGCAAGCAACAGAAACAATTCCCTTTGTGATTCAGAATGTTGTTCCACGAGAATTGACCAACGCATCGTAACGATATTTTACAGTTTCTTCAATTTCATTTAGAATTTCAAACATTTGCCCCGCAGTTGCAATAGTCTTCTTTATCTTGACATGATATTCGTTTCAGAACTGTGCTCTGCAAAGCCGCCCGGCCTTTTTCAATGCCCTGAAAACTGGCTGATTTGTGTGAAACTGTCTAAATAATAGCGCCATGAACTCGCTCTCAAGCAAATCTAAGCGGCACATTATCACGCTGTTTTTTTTGGTATTTGACTTTAAAGCCAACACGTTCTGCCGAGTTTATTTTGTCTAGTCGAATGAGACCATTGCTGGAGTGCGAGAGAAAAAGATCTCGGAGATCAATAGCGTGAGCGGCTCAGCCGGGGGTGGGGCCTTTTGGCACAAGGCAGTTGAGTCAGAATTCGGTTATCAAGCGCACAGCGCTGAAAACAGAAATAACATGAAACAACAACCGAGTTTGGCAAATATGAAGTAGATCTAAATAGTATTGATATGTATTGATTCAGTATTGATGCCAACATTGGTGAAGGCATGATTACCTTCAGTGTGAGAAATTTTCAACCTTCACAACCTTGCACTCAGTTCTGGAGCAGGATAAAATCCATAAAGATGTCAAAGAGATACCACAGTGGTCTTGGATATTCTGCTTGAGACTTTGTCAAAGGTGATCACGCTTTTGGAAGGTGGACTCTCGAATTTCTCCTTTTGTCGTTTCAGAGTCTCAGAGAATGCTTCAAGATCTTCCACTTCAGCGATGGCCGGTGATCTGCTGGCTGGATATCCTGAAGTTGTTCGACATCTTCTGGGATTGCGCCCAACTGCCTCCCCATCCAAGTCCCTTGCATAACTTGACCTCCGTGAGAAGTTCTTGTACATCGCCAGCTTGCTTGCATCGAAACTAATGGATGAGGTGGAAATCTCACTCAGCCGTCGAACCATTTCATCTGCGTTTCCAGCACTGCCTCCATTTCTTCTGCTTCTCACTGATACAACAGAGGCAAAGGAGCTACCAGTACCATCAAAACTCAGCAATGGACTTTTGTCGATGCCGATGCCCGATGAAATGGAACCATCCATGTGCCTTGGCAGTGGGCCTTCACTCCGCAAAGCAATCCTATTGGTGTGGAGGGCAGCTTGCCTGCCGCGCTGCACCTTGCTTGTGCAGGGGGCAAGCAGGCTGCTGTTGCCTATGACATTCGCTGCCGCCCTCCAGTTTCAATCCTATCTTGAGCCCTATAGAGCAAAAGGCAAAAGGTAGAAGGGTGGTCAAAAGGATGCAAAAGGATTCGGAAATCTTTCCTTCACCATTCCATGATCTCGATTGCCATGTCCAATGCATATTGACTAGGGTCTTTTCACTTCAAAAACCAGTCAATGATGGCTCCGAGCAAAACCTGGTCTTTCAAGAATCTGAGACCTGTCCTTGACACCTTTTTTTTTGCATGGGAGCAATCGACTCACAGCTTGGCTGTGGGAGATTCCGATTTGAAAGAGGATCCGAATGTAGCAAATTGTTGTAAAAATGGTTGTAAAATGTTTCGTAAAATGGTTGGGCTTATTGCATGCGCTTTTGGGCATCGTCAACCATCGAATAGATCTTCAGATTCCGCTTTCCTCACCGAGCCCAAAGTGGTTGATCATTGGCTTCCCGACTGCAAGGTCAATAATTTTTGTGAAATTTCATGATCAAGCAATCCAGGGATTCAAAACACATCAAGGAATTTGCAAGAACTCCAACAATATCCTACTGTTCAGAACAAGCTGCTTCAATTTGACCCCCGCAAATTTCATGAAATTTCACACAAGTCCAAGGCTTGATGGCTGGTTGGATTGAACAAATCAAACATATATCATTTGACCGTGCATTACCAAAGGTGAAACCTGCTGTCATTTCCAGCATTGGCCGACTTGCATATCAAATGTGATCTCACCGAACACCTGGCAGCAAACTCATTTTGGATCGATGCTTGGTGTTGCAGCTTAATGACTAGTTTCATATAGTTTCATCTAATTTCATGAGCCTACTTCGTGGACTATGCTGCAGTTGCTGATTTAAAGGTCAATACAAAACGGCACCTGAAAACAGTTCCAAACTTCGAAGCTCTGCGGCAGTTGCTTCTCTGGAAGCTTCCTCCAGAAGTTTCACCTAGAGAAACATGACGACTTGAACACAAGGAAGGGAACCAAGGGAACCCAAGTTCAAATCAAAGGGTGTTTTGATGCGTTTTACCGATGGAGCACCTGGAGAGCATCCCTCGCGACTAAGCTCCCTGCTGCACGTGATTGACGTACTTCCAGCGCGTGACGTTGCATTGCCTGAGAAATGAAGGCATACCAGGAACACCCCAAAAAATCATCTAACTTCAGAGGCAATGGGGAGAATCAACATGTTGGAATCAAATTCATGTGTTGTTTAGTGTTTTTTGCATTTTTGCATCTACATTTCTGTGCTTCTCCATTCCTTCATACGGCTAAGAATCAGACTCTTCGGAGCCACAAAAGGTAGCGCTTGCCGTACAGGACGATTTCGTGACCTGCGAGAGACCATGCAGGAACAGCTCCCTACTTCGGGACTTGATGCAATATGACGCATCATTTTTGGTTGATAGGACTGACATGTACCTTTTTAAAATATAGGAAATCGCCGGCCAACTCCAACAATTGAGATACAGGAAACCAGCTTCCAAAGTTGGAAATGTCTGCGCCTTGGCCCAAAGGGCTATGTGCAGTTGCCAAGATACGCGCTTCAATTTGCCTGGCATCCCAGGACGCAGCCAGGCAGTAAAATCAACTGATTTTTTGACATCAACAGTTTTGATGTTCCAACCAGAACGAATGTGTGGAAAAAACTATCTACCTTGCAAACTTATTCGTCTAGAGCACGAAATCTCAAAAGAAAAACTGATGGCTTTTTTTTAATGCATTTTTGATAGCCTCTTTCTTTCCACCAAAACGCCCTCGACGTGCATGTGATTATGTCTAGAGTCTATAGTTATGATGTTGTATATACCTGGTTTGCTGATTGAGTGGATCTCACCTTGAATATAATCACCAAAGGCCGCAGCTTACGCATTGCGTTGCCGGCAGGAAAACTTAACATATACCTGTATCCTGTAATATTTACACATATTTACTATGAAATTAAACACATATCCTCACACATGTAAGGTATCTTATGGAATGCTCACTTCAAAGTGCCAGGCGCTACTCTGGATCCTGCGATTCGCAAGCCTCCACCTCACGAGAGTTTTGGAAGTGGAACCTTCTTAGGGATTGTGACAGGCATCTGCTGCTTGGAACCGCTTTCTTCTTGGTTTCCCCACCATTAAATTGTGCTGCATACGAACACATTCTTCCCACCTCAGGGTTCACTAAACATGATCTTTGTATGCCTTTATCATTGTGTAGTAAAAGTATCTTGCAATGTGTGCCTGAAAAAAAGACAGCAAAAAAAGACGGCATTCTGGGTTGTTGTGGTCATCAATGGTCCATCCCTCTTCAGGAGCAACGCGATTACCACCGTTTGAACATGTTAGAAATCTCTGTTCGAAACTTGTATTCGGAAGAAACTTGACAAATTTTCGGAACTCCACAGTCTTGGTTGCCAACTGGTGTCGTTGCAACTCTCGTCGCTGTTGGAGAAACTCCTGAATTTGAAGCATAGAACAAAGGCAGAAATGCGGGTAATTCACGACCTGTTGGTAAGCTTTTAGCAGCTAATGGCACCTGGCGACCTCTTTCCACGATGGTGTGTGCAGGGCCCAATTTTTGAGCTGCAGCCTGCACTGGCAAACAGCAAGCACAAGTTAGAAAGGTGTGAGATTGGAAGGACCTCCTCTTGGAGGATAACCTCTGACTGACCTGCTGCTATCATGATGTAAAATATTGTAAAATGCATCCAAATGCCCTTCGAGTCTACCCTCTTCTGATGATTTTTGATGCATGTTACAATGTTCCTTCATTGAAACAAATTGAACTCCAGCGAACACCTGAACAAATGATAACAAATCTGCTAAATGATTTGCACCATTTCGGACCTGGATGGTTCCCGCTAAAACCTGCAAGTCTTTGCTTTCAGCTGCGGTTCGCAGCTGGAGATCTTGCTTCGCCTTGTGGACACGAGAGAATTCTTGAATGGTGCAACTTCAAGCAACATTTTGGGAAATGCGGTCAAATCAATCCAAATCATGCCAAATCCACTTTGAAATGTTTAGACAGCGTTGAAACCATAGAAAAGTCATAGAAGTTCATAGATTCACAGCGGGCCTCACGTTCTTTTCGAGCTTTGTCTACCTTCTGCATTTTCAGCCTCAGCTTTCGGCCAACTCTCAGAGTCTTCACAGGACAAATTAAACCCAAAGGTGAGCGCCGGACACTTGAGCCATGCGTCGTGCATTGGCCACAATCTGAGACAAACTGTTGATGATTGCATCCCCATTGCTGGAAACCCACAAATTTGAACAAACTGCTGGGACTTGAAATGTTCCTGAACTTCAAGTCAAAGAGTTCAAGGTAGTCAAAACATGTCAAAACATCCGAAAGTCCAAAAGGTATCTTGATGCTATTCTGATGCAATCCATCTCAGCCTCATGAGCAGGTCCCAAATCTACTTCAGCGGCATTAAGAGAGGCCTCAGTGCAGGAGGTCGCAACAAATAAAGAAAGCATACCACAAGGAGTATGAAAGATTTGCAGTTTCTTCATCTGACTTAGCATTTTTGACTGGTATGATCTGGTATGGTTTGCTTATTTATGGTTAGTTCCCAGAACCACCTTTGATGGAACCAAGGCCACCTTCAAGGACTCATCCTTGTAGGCATCCATTTGGGCCTCGGTGATGGAACATGATGAAACATGATGAAACTGCATCAATCTCATCCACAATATATCTTTCAGTTGTTCTCATGACTTAGCTTTCGAGTTGGAAAGATGGAAAACCAACACATCTTCATCGCTTCCATGATGCACTCAGAATGTTTGAAGTGCTGCTTGTCTTTCATCCAGCCAGATTTGCACAGAAGCGGGGAAAACACAGAATATACAACAATTTCTGCGCATTATCATTTGGTAAGAAGTTGGATCTATGACATATCATATCATATCTATCACACATTTATGACACTATAACACTGTCTCTTTGACATGATCCGTAAGGTCCCTTGCTTACCTGCCCCTACAAATCGCTTGGGCATCTCGTGTTGTTTGTGTTCAACTTCATTCTGAAACCACTCACACACTCCTAGTTCCCCGCGACTTTGCATCATGCTCCCCATGACTTCCGACCGGTAAGGGTTCCTCTGGCGTAAACAATGACTCTGGGTACCGTTTAAGCATCCCATTTAGGCTGAGCCCAGGTACAAGTTGCTGTAACTCGAAAGCAAGGTTTGCCTGAGCACTTGCAAAACAAACAGATAAAACCAGTGTGCACGCTAGTGACAGCAAAGCTACAAAGTACCCCAAATCAAAGGTCATCTCCAGTGCCATGCGAATGATTTGGGATGTTGTTGAGTTTTTGTTTTTTCTCTACCTGCCACTACAACAGTAATAAATGAATAACAATTTTATGATACTTGCAACGGTGTAGAGTGATTTGTCAAAAGCTTTGGGACGTGCCCAAGCCTTGTGCCATCGAAGACTGGACTTGAAACCTTGGGCAAATCGTGAATTGGGAGTCTGCAGCAAGGAGCAGCTGGCTCTTGAGCCAAACCTTAATATATGCATATAGTCTTTAAGCATGTTATAATAACAATATACATACATACGTATAAATAAGGTGTCCTCGACCTTGTAACCAAACTGCGTTTGACGTCAAGTCCTTGTCTCCTCATTGTTCTGTAATAGAGCAAACCGTTTATGGCCAACAACTACCAGCGCCACAATGAAGTTCTGTTGACGGCAATGAAGTTCCGATAATCCACTCTCTTTTGAAGTGGCAAATCCATGAGCTTTAACCCGAAGATTCACCTTTTTCTGGGTATCCTGACGCATACGTTGCTGGTTTGTGCGCAAATGCTGAAGGTGACGCTTTGCTGCCTTTCGTGAGATTGCCGCTTCCTAGGTCCTAGCTGCTAGCTGTAATGACTATGCTGGGACAGGATTTCTGCAGTACCAAAGTGAATCCAAACAGCGTCTGACTTCAAACAATCCACTTTTTCCATAGTTTTCTATCCTTTTCCAACTCTTTCACCCACAAGATAAAAAAAACACTATAAATGCACATTGCATATGCTCAATACATTTAATCAATAATATTCAATACATTCAATTTGGATTTCATCTCATTTCATCAGACTTCAATCCACCAAAACAATCCACCACACATCGACCTTGGTTGTCCGTTCCGGGTGATATTTTCGTCTGTCTACGCCAGCACATCTTGTGGGTAGTGACCTTCACACCCTTCATATCCCGGGGTGAAGATGCACACTTCCTACCACACCATCCGACCAAAGACACCACGAAACCTTCTCATTATGTAGAACTTGACTCTATGCTGTGACTGTTTGGGGGGCTCCTTCCAACAAAGTCAAAGCACGATCTTCACACCACTGCTGACAAATTCCATGAACACTTCCTTTAAGTCCAAACCTCCAGTTCTTTCCCATAGATGTCCAGACTTTGATCCTCAGCAATCTTGGTGTTAAAGGCGTTGAAGTCCCCCGTGCTACCATACGCCCAAACAGGAAGACGTCAAAGTTCCCAGGAATTGTGTGATAGTACCATAAATCATCTCCCAAAGCCGCACTTGGCAGTGGGTGCTGCAGAAGCCAGGCAAGAACCATTGAACCACAGCGAGGTCCAGGTAGTTTTTGGGTGTTGCAGTTGTGCAAAATCAAACCTCTTTTCCACATCTTTTCACATTCTCTTTCCAAAAATCCTTTGAAGCTGACATGAAGTACCAAACAATGTCTCGATCAAAGCACTTGACCTAGGGTATGTTACATACGGTTTCATCACACACTCGCCAATGCCAAGGCTGCCAGAATAATGAATTCTTCACGAATCACAGCATTCTTTAGGCAGCAAGTTATGAATGTCTCAGTAGAGCGTTTCTGGGAAAATGTAGGTACAGTACTCGCCCCATACAAGAAAAGAAGGACGGGTCCAGATCTTTGACCTCCTAGATCATCCAAGAGGTAGTGTTGCTTGTCCGATTGCCCGCCCGGGGTCGAATGTCAATTGGGCAAAGTATCCTCCTCTCGTTGAGCACGTATTGCTGATACCACTGTGTGCCCATCCAGTTCCACAGATGCTTCCTCATTCACCATCATCCCCACAAGGATGATAGAAAATCACAGACTTGATCCAGCAGGTTCTCTGTTTATTGTTTTTTTTTCTAACACCACCAAGAGATGGAAAAAAATCCATCTCTTGGTGTTAGAAAAAAACAACAAACAGAGAAGCTGCGGATCAAGTCCGCAATTTTCAACTGTTTCTGCTGCAACAACGGTACAGGGAGCTCAAACTGACGGATGCCCCTGAAGTGAAGGGATGTACTCGCCCTGAGTACATTTGGGAATGCCTCAGAAAAGTAAACAAGATGAATAATGAGATAGTGTCATGGGCAAAGTGACCCATGAGTCCGGGTCCAAGGACGCATCAGTGCGAATGCCGGCCACAATTGCACACTTCCTGTTTTTCTCCGGTTTGCTCAGCAATACACGCTGGCAGACAAAGCTGGACAACTTTTGCTGAGAGCAACATTTGTCAAGGTCCATCAGCATGAATTGTCGCCAAACCCGAGAAAACGGGGAGTATCAATGGTCCCAGAAATTGGCCGGTATCTGCAGGCCTGCATCGTCAACGTCATTCTGTTAATCTCACGCCAATCCAAACGGAGACGGCCAATGAGCTTTTTCAAGAATTTCAAGTGATGGGAAAGATTTGTCAGCGAAAAAAAACCAGCAAACACTTGAGCGCACCCTGAACGACCATCCGGTCCCTCAGTGTGGAGTGAGCGAGATGATCAGCTAGATGCTTCAAGACCATCCGCACAGTTGACGTGGTGTGCCGCCAAGATATATACTATACTATACTTGGTGTCCCCTCTAGCAATCGGAATCACCTACAGGAAAAGGAAACAATCGGCTCAGCGACTTGCTTCACTTCAAAATCCATCTCTGCAGCCGACAATGACCTTCTTGTCCTGTAGGTGGTTCCGATTGCTGGAGGGGACATACTAAGTAACCCATACTCCATTCGACGCACCCAAACGAACTTATGAGCGCATGTGTTAGTTTAAGTTGGGCTGAGTAATTACATTGGACCTTGGAAAAAGAGGACAAATGCCTGCGCCAACAGTAAGAACCAAAAGAAAAATCAACTTTGCTGTCGAAGTAATTCATGAAGAAAACGATCTCTTTGGCATGGACAACTGTTCTTCCATTGTTTAGTCCATGGAGGACATGGATACCAGCTTGCAGGACCATATGTCTCTCTCAATCTCTATTCTCGAGCTTTAAGGTGGGCTTTGGATTTGGAAGATGATGGACATGGTGGGTTTTCACTGCTATGCTACTTCAAGCGACCAAATCGGAAGATACCTCCAGAATGCGAAGCTGTGAGGTTAGTAGGGATCAAACCCCCAAAATTGGCGAGCCATCGTCCTGGTAATTATGAAGTTCAGTGGAAGGAAGCAGTTCACCCCCACACATCGGAGGATATATAATATGATATATGCCGTATATATATATATATTATATTATTTATATATACGTATACCTATTCTGGCTGGAGATGTCTAGGGCCTAGGGTTCAAGAAGTCAAAAAGTGAAGAGACACAAAGCATCAGAAAGTACTTGGTGGTTGGCGATAGAACAAGTTCCTTCCGTTCCAAAAACAACAATACCCGCTGCCATGTAGAAATCTTGAGATATCACTGCGCACCCACCGCACCCTACTGCTATGCACTGCCACCAGCAACTGACGCCTCAACGGCTTCATGGCCAGGGCCGATTTGCTTTGCAGCCTCAGAAGCCGCTCACCAGAATAGCACGGGATAATCATTGCTGCGGAATGGCAGGGATTGTTTCATCCAAGCTGAACATATCATGAGAAAACAGTTCAGAATGATGAAAACTTAAACTCTTCAGCATTCCTTGGAGGTCAGTCTCTGGGGACATCTGCCCATCGTGCAGCTTTTGAAAGCTTGGATTGTGACTCTGCACAAAGCCTCAGAAATTCAGAAAATGAAGCACAACTTTCTCCGAAATCGCGGCGCGAACAAAGTCAAAGGCTCACCTTGCCCTTCAAATTTTCAAAATTCTTCCACAAACATTCACAAACTGGCCACTCGCAACTAATTATCGATGCTTAACCTTCAAACATGACTCAGCATGATGTTCAAAATCAATTTTCTTGCATCCCAGGGACTGGAAGCTTTCTTGATCTTCCATCCATCGATGGTAGAAGCCAAGCCAGTCCTGAGAGTTCTCTCCTCGCCCCAAGCGCGGCGAGCCATGCGCAGAGAGGGCTCGTCGTGGAGGCGAGTCCTTAGATGAATTCTTCCAGTCTTTGTCAAACCCGAAAGTCTCTGGTATTTTCATAAAATCAATTTTTTCTTGCAAAAAGATCTTACTGTAAATCTCAAATCTTGCAACGCTGCAACCCTGGTACGTTTTGAAGTTTTAAAACAGCAGAACGAACCATAATGAAAACATTTTGCAGCTGTGTTGCCACCCTGGGTACAATTGCTCCAGTCTCTGCCAGAACTCCTGTCAGCAAGGGATTTCAAGGCAGAACCGGTATAACCGATTTGATCGAAGTTTCTACGTGTGTGACTACTACAAGCAGCTAAACAGCTGGCCTGACAGGCCAAACCCATCACTCCGAGTGACCTGTGACATGAGGCAATTGCAAACGCATCGACGTTGCGGTGGAAAGGTAAGTAACACAGCCTCAAGTGGCACTGCTGTACTCGCAGCACTTGGAGATGCATTCATCCATGCCTCAGCCAATGCACCAGTTTTGCATTGTATGAACTATGAGATTTGTCCATAATAAGACATGTATAGCATCAAGACTTCCCACCAGGTGATGTGGAGATTCTTGGCTAAGACTGTGAGACCCACCTTGTCAATGATCTTTTCTGTAGCACCTGGCAGTAGCTCAGGTTTTCTATGCTGGAAATAACCTCAATGATGTGGCTCAACTTGTGCTTTTAAACGTTTTCTTCCATAGAAAACGCAGGTATCAACCAATCCCAACTGGATGGAAGCCCACCTAACCACGAAGGTGAGGAGCTCTGACTTCGCGGGGTGCCATATCCTCTCAAAATGTCGAGTGATTTCATGGTCCCCATGATTTTAGGGTCAAATTACCATCAGCCAAATAACAATCGTGTGCCATCGGGCCATCAACTGCTGATGCCTTTAAATGATTCTTTCAGTCAGGATGACTGGCAAAGAATACAGAAAATCAATGAAAAACGTACTAGTACTTGCCAGGAACACCCAACGGACAGGGAGACTCAAACAATGACAAGCGAAGCCAGGCATTACTGGGTCCGGCCATCCACCCGGTAGGCAGGTATCCTCCAGAGCGGATCGGCGACCTTGGATCTGCTTGGATAGATAGGCAAGTTGATGAATGGATGGATGAATGGATGCACATGACATTGCCCCGACCTATTCAACCTGTCAACTGCGACCACCTTACATATCGCTCATGATGGAATGCGGTCTTTTGTCAGTCTCTCCAAAAAGTAAAACAACAATACACCTGACAAACATGTTCTCACCGACTTCGTTGCACCTCGATGTGCCAACTAAATTGCACCTAGCCTGATTTGATACAGAGCCATTCCTTCACTATTTCTATTGGCGTCTGTTAAAGGCATTGGCCTTTCCAAGGTGCCACACGTCCAATCATTCTCTTTGCCTGGGCTTCAGAAATGGTTTTGGATCATGGTTTTGGATTCACCTTTTGTTTGCAGCTGAAATGGGAAAAACCAGCCTCACTCGACTCTAGCGCCACATTTTTTTGCCAGTCAACAAATCTGTGCAACTTCTGTGTAGCTACGGACTTTTTCTGTGGTGCCTCTTGCAAAGAGTTTTTGCAAGCACACGTTTTAGAGAAAGTCGAGAAAAGTCACCAAGACTTCTCTAAAACATTCTAAAATCATCTAAAATCAGTTGATTCTGAGTTGATTCTTGGTCACACCAATCTATCTTAAACAATTTCAGATCGAGGCCATCGACTTGACCGTTCCACAGTGGCGTCCGTAGGAGTTGCCGTTGCGCTGCGACGAGTCCACCGATTTTTCATCGCAGGTGCCTCGGGACCCTTCAAAGTCGGGGTATTTTCCGAAGGCTGAGATTGCACCTGCAGGTGGAGAAAACATAGGAAGTGGCTCAACAGCAAGTGCCTGTTAAATTCCATACATAAGTTGGAAAAACCACCAACTTTTAGAACTCATTTTCTCCCAACAAATGGAATTCCGCACATGAAAAGGCAGAAGGTTTTGCCTGGTGGTCACTGTCATCTTCAGCCTCGATCCACTTGAAGCGCGCTGCCGTATGTAGCTGTTGCTTCAACTCTACGAGCTCCACGGTCAGCTCATCAGCTTCACGTTGCATGTCCTACAGGGAATGTCCCTGCTTCATAGATGACAACAAGTGAATATGGAGAAAAAACAGGTGAACAGGTTGAAATATGTGGAAATACATTGGAAATAATTACAGTGCATGTACGTACATGTGTGTACCTTTGGCAATTCAACTTTGACAGTATCAAATAAGAAACGCTATGTGATGATAAGACCATCTTAACATAAGACACATATTTTGAAGCTCGTGAATTTCGTTTGAATCTTCGAGATTTCAGGGGCCTGCTGCTCACGGACGCTCTTGAAGGTATATTTGCCGGACTTCCATCGATCAAACAAGTCTTCGATCCTAAGAACATCGTAGCAAAATCTCGGCTCTTTATATAATGTGGCCATGTTTCAAACATGTGCAAGAGTGCTGAAAATTTCAAGGTTCTCCTGCAAGTTATGGGAAGTGCCAAAGTCCAATACAGGCAATGCAAATCTATATGCAAATGCATTTTGACACAGAATGACACAGAATGTGCAAACATGGCTCTTCTTCAATTTGCGCTCCTTCTGTGCTAAGCCTTTTGCAGCTGGATTTCTGTCATCAACTGCAAAGTGCTCAACCTTCTGGCGCATCTCAACGAACCGCGTGGCTGATGTTTGTGATTCCATCAATGCCATCAACTCCAGCAGTTTAGCTTTGGTCTCTGAAGTGATAGCCTTTGTTTCGGCAAGCATCTCTTTCCAAGCCTGGAAACCTTGAGTCCAAGTAGCCTGCAATTCATCCAAAGAATCAAAGGCTCGAAGTTGTAGTGGTTCCGGTTCAGAACCTCCACTCAACGACTTCTTACCTTTAAGACCAGCTTGAAGGATGGGAAATAAATCGCATAAAAATTCAGCTAACCCAAGGAGTGTAAGTTGTTTTAATCTATGTCCCATCAGCACATTGTTCACTTTTGCATCTGCCACATCTTCATCCAAGGATTTGACCATTGCAGGTCCCACGGCAGGCTCAATAGGAGTCACAGACACAGATCGCTTGGGGAAAACACGAATGAGATGCATGCCATGGTCCTTGTCGTCTATCGACTTGAACTTTCCAATAGCTTCATCTGATGCATGGCGATCTTCCACAAGTCCTGCTTGCCTTAAGCCTTCATGGCAAGCTTTTCGAAGTTCCACCCTGTATTGCTTTAAAGAATGTTGACCACAACCCAAGATGAAGGTGTAAATCACAGGCCTTGGAACTTGCAATGGAAAGGATGACGATTAAAAACATGGACAATTCATCAGGGTTTAGTACCGTACCTGGACCTGCATTTTACGGCATTTCGGAAGCATATTGGGGCCACATGTCCAAAAACAATTCAGTGTGACAGCGCACGGAAAATGCTATAGAACAAACTTATTCCATCAACTAATTGTGAAATATCATAGAATATCCACCCCAAACCAAGGGAATATGAGCACATCTCCACCTTTTCTTTGTCTTTGTAGCTTAGGGAACGTTAATCATGAATCCCAGAAGCTGAGGTAAATCAGCTGTGAAGGCCTCTTGCATCAACTGTCGTGCTGTCGCACAGCTGTATCCGTGAAGATCGGGACGAAAAGGAGCTGCGGCACGACGGATGCTCTTCACCAGGTGCGATGGAAAGTTCTGCGACCTGAAACAATTGAGCATGACTGTGCCCTGCCAACAACCGCCAAAAGGCGCGTGCTTTTTTTGGGGATGGAAACGGATGGAAACAAATACTAGTTTGGATATGCTGGCTTTTTGAACTGCAAGAAATCATCGAATCTGGACCGAACATGCAATGATTCAGGATTCCAGCTCCATCACTTTGCCGAGCAACTTCTGAATATGATGCCCCTCGTTTGGCGCCATTGCTTGTCCCAACTTCAGCCAAGATCTAGCAGTCTAGCAGCTACAAAGCATCTCTTTTCATCACTAGCGGCCTTTGCCTCATTCCCCCAACCTCCCCGTTGTACACATCGAAATCATTTGGGTTCCCCTGGCTCCATGCATCAGGTCTGTGAGGCCTTGCAGGTGATGTTTTCATCTTAGTGTTGATTCAAATATGACTCCTGGTATATACTTTAGATCTTTGATATATTCTATTAAATATACAACTATGATGAAAATTGATGAAATATGTACTGCATGTTCTATAATCATTTTTGTACAACAATAATCTTATTAATATTGACATAATCTGACATGCTGTGATGAGTGCAATCTCCGTTGAAGGTTGAACTTTTTCCCCGCCTGGGCAGTGGCTCCTGTGGAGGTGGAGGAGCAGCCAAAAGCATCGCAAACCTCGTGACCGATCCCGGGATCCCAGAATTTTGGGCTGATCTTATAAGCTTTTAGATCTCAATTGGTGTTTTTTTTCGACTCTGGGATGGGAAGCAGAAGCATCACAAAAAACTTCATAATTTCATATTTCATGAATTGCTTGGAACACTTCGTTTATTTTTTGAAAGAAGGGAAAATCCAAAGAGGGCAACCACATGACCGGAAGTCGTTTCTGCCTCATGAACTTGGAACCAGGCCTTTATTGAGTCTCACCCACATGCAGGTTGAATTCACTTCATTTGTTGGTTGTATGTGACTGCATGTTACTGCATGTTGGCATAGAATATTCATGTTGCAGTGTGAGAAACACCAAATACTAGCGTTTGAAAACATTTAAATTTGGTATGCATATCGGTATTGCATATCATGGATTTTTTTCTCCCAAAGTCCTTAATGATCCTGCAATGTCTTTGGAACATCTGTCCATGTCAAGCAAGCTGCTACAGCTGAGCAGGAGTCAAAATGGAACTTTGGACCTTGGATATCCCCTTTATGAAAGCATCGATGCTGCGCTTATCTGGAGGCTCAAGGTCGGCCATCAGGGAGTCATCAATCATCTGTTCTTTTTCTGCGGCATAAGAGTCGTCACAAACGTCACAAAGCGGGGTGAAACTGGCAGAAGCAGACTCCGTCTTAAGTGCAGAGTCCGGAAATGCTTCGAAACCATCACATGGCTTCGACTAACCTGGCGGAGATGCTAACCGGTTTGGTGAAAGGCTGATCAACACAATTCACTGCATATGCAAAGACGGAACAAAAGCAAAAAAAGATTCTTGGAGCAAACTCATTGGGACATGCAGCTGCTCCCGCTGGTCTTCTTGATCATCCCATTTCAGTAAGTCACTTCCATGTCTGGGTCCGCACACTTTGTAGGATTCAATGCATTTCCATACTCAAGACTCAATAGTCAAGAATGAAATCAACACATTTGAGAATGATTCTATGCATATACCTATAGCCTATAGTTATAATCATAATCCCTATCACACACAACCCCCATCAACACCCTACATCATCCAAGGCGTCCGCACGAATCCATCCATGCTTCATCTACCAATTCCGCGTGTGATGACCTTCAGGTGCTGTCAAAGTCACAAGACTCCCCCCATTTAGTCCTTCAACCCTCGCTGACACACCCCAGTGTCATTCAATGTCATTCCTTTGAGGTTTCCGAACGGAAGAGCTTCCGAAGCAGGAAATTGCGCCTGGAAAAAAAAAAATCGACAAAAAATGATGCAGGTATCAAACAGCCACAAAAAGGCTTTATAGATTGAAGTACTCCGACGAGTCCCTTAGGATTATTGACATCTTCTCGCCTCCAAGGAAGCAAATGGCAAAGCGTTTGCCTGGCCATGTTTGCATGATGGAATTTTGCCATCAGGAACCGACTAAACATAATGAATTACTATATAATCTACATATATACACTAATTCAAAGATGAACTGAGATCATTCATTTTGGGAAGATTTGCCGGATCATCCACCATGCACTCATCATTTACTCATCTGTCCATCTAAAATCCGATTGCAAAAAACATCAAATGAGCAGCTCTGGTACCTCCATCAAGGCTGACTCTTCGACCTTTGCAGGCTTGGCCTTAGGTGATCATAGGTGAACCCCTGCATGTTTCATGCGCGGCCCTCCTTGAATTTCAAACGTTTCCGGTCACCAATCCACTCACTATAATGATATCCTATAAACATAGCAGCACATGGGTAGAGATAGTGTCACTTCCCAGGATTTTGTCCATCACAAATTCCTGAAGCAAGCCTGCAAAGCATCTTAAACTCATACGTCATACACTTAAATGACAGGTACTTTCTAATAACTTTTGTCAAGTCCGAATCGATGAACAACAACACGTGAGCCCTGGGAATGTGGGATGCTGGGATGCGCTTGGTCTCTGCTCTAAGGCTGGCACATAAATCGATAAGAAATCTCTCCACAGCACTGCAGGTGCAGGCCTCGAGGAAGAGCCAATCAACTGAAGTGAGATGAGGAGACAGGCCATTGTACAATTACATTGTAAGTATAGGATAATGGACAATCAAAATCATGGGGCAACCTCCGCCACAGTTTAGACATTTGGAAACACCACGCGAAACTTGACTGAGCATGCCTTTGGAATTATTTGGGTTGCTCTGCTTCTCTCTGCTTACAGTTGATTCAAATCTCGCTTGTAAGGCTCCCGGCAGTAGATGACTTGGCACTTGAGGAGGTAAGATACGATGCAGCAAGCGTGGCACAAGGCCAGCCTGTACACAAAACATGTGGGGAACCTGATGCTTCAACGAGAGTCTAAATTCATCTTGAATTTGTGAACATGACTATGATTCATCAGGTCTTTTCAAAAATGAAGGAATTGCACTGCAAGGCTCATTGTTGCACAAGCAAATACCATATAATTGGCCTGCTGTGCAGCAGTGGTGCGTATCCTCAGCTTAAGCATGATAGCTGTGCCAATTGCGACAGTGTCTAAGCTTCCAAAATCTGTGGATCTGGCGGATACATCGAAGTTGTTCCTGACTTGCTGACCTCAATCGAATCTGCCGTGCAGTTTCGTAGGATTGCTTTTCCTCAATCATCGGTTAAGTCACTTACTACTCACTAGCCTTTGACTCAAACTCAGAAACACACTCGATGCATTTGCAAATGATGACATATACACTCTTGCAATACGTAATAAATATATGTATATATATATATCACACATATATATACATATACATTAAATAAATAAATAAATAAATCACAATACAATATCATACAATCACATTGGACACAGGTGTAAAACCGACAACAATCAACCCAAGTCAACCTGCATGCGTCCCGGTGTTTGACGGGCTGTGTTTCAGGCTGCCATCCTTCCACCGACGAAGCCACCCAAAGCACCTCAGGTGAAGGACACGTGACAGGCGTCGATCTAACCGTGGTTTAATAGGGATCCTGATAATCGTTCGTTGTCATACCCACATAGCTGGGTAGTATAATCCCCTATATAACCCAAACAGCCAGAGCTTTTTTCATTGTTCATGTGTGTAACATATATATGGATATCATATGCCATGATATGTCATGCACCATGGATTAGCGTCCCGCGGCCCAGCACACACCAAAAAGCTAGGATCATCAAGGCCGTTACTTGCAGCTGTCTCCTCAACAACTTCCTGCAAGACAAAAGTACACAAAAGTACAAAGTACAGAGTCTACAATTATGTGAGCATATCCCAAACACAAAGGTTCACATCTAAATTGCAAATCAAACATGCAACGGTTTAGGCAACCGGCAACCGGTCATTTACTCCAACCACGTTCGTGGCCTCCGGCCGTTGGATCTCAGGTTGCTCCGCGCCGGAAAGGTCCAAGTTCCAAAGAAGGCCATAGGAGGTCCAACACATCAACGATGGTCTCACCGAGTGCCTGTGATCAAATGCTGAACCAAAGGTCTGAAATGTGAGTTTCACTTGACGGTGACCACACTTGAACAGATTGGGGCAAAAGTTCTTGCATGTTTTTTTTGGGTTTTCCTGTCAAAACAATGCCTTAAGAAAATACATATATATATATATATATGCAAGGGTATCACGAGTCAGAAGTGGACGTGTTTGAAACCCAAAGCGTTCAACATCCTCTTGTCAATAAATATATACCATGACTTTATTACAAAATCCAATAATCCCATCGGATCCATTCGGATCTTCTCCCTGTCTACAACGAGTGGCTCATACTCCTCATTGGCATCTTCAACGAAATGAAAGGCCATATCGTCAATGGTACCTTCTGGGAGTCTGCCAGAAGCCTGGCAAAAAACAACAACAGTCTCAAGTTGGTTCCAGCTGGACACGAAAAAAACACACAGATATCCTTGGAGCCTGCTCGACAAAGGTGAGGTTTAGAGCTGGACGAAAAAGCCCAATTTGTCTTTCAAATGAGACCTTCTTGGGCTCACTTTCTTCATTGGAGGCTCCTTCTTCTAGGCACCAAGTGGAAAAGGAAGCCTGTGCAGAATGCGCCATGAAGCATCCGACCTGTCCTCCATAAATTCTGAAGCAACTGAGCTAAAACAGTTGCACCCTCAACCAGCAACTGAGACTTCTACGTAAGTAATCATTCCAAGACACATGAAGTCCAAATGATTTCCAGCAGTTCCACTTAGTCTCATAGGATTTCCATCATTTTGATCAGTCCAGACTCCCAGGTCATCGGTTCTGCAATCGCTGCCTCTCCAGAGCGGAAGGCCAAGATCTCCATGCGATGCCAGGCGCAACGCATCTCTACGCTTCCCTCACCTGCAGTGGAGCCCTTAGGGAGGCATAGCAACAAAGGATAGAAATGCTTGGTGTTTACTAACTACAACATGACGAACTCAAGAATTTTGACACCAATAGATATCAAATGGCTTTAGTTCAATGTAGTTCAATTTGAGGTTGGATGATGTCAACGTGATGCGGGAGGTATCCAAAAGGTCTTCCTGATCATGGCCATAGCTGAACCTCTTCTGGCAAATCTCCAGTGATTTCACACTATTAGCCCAAACAATTTCCGTTCTTGTCTGGAAAACCAACGTTTGTCTTCCTCTCTCTCCATGTCCCCCGCCCACCTGGAAGGGCTGTAGTTAGATCTAACTTCGTGAGGACCTGGCTGCAACTTACCCACTGGTGTCCTCGTTGATGTCAAGCTGTATCCCATCCCACCAAAAATCAGAGATGTTGGAAATTTGGATTGATACTGACATCTCCGGGGCCTCTTTGGAGATCAAATCCCAGCAAATAATTTCCTCCTTCACCTTTCCCTCGACCTTAGTGCCAGTCACATGGCCCTGGCGATCTTGATGACCCAGTTTTCGGATTTGCGCAAGCTGAGTGCTGGACACAAGCAATGAGCAAGCATGTATGAAACACTACCTTGCAGTTCATTTCAAGGTGGTCAGATTTTGGCAAACAACTATCATATAATATTAGATGGCGTATGCCGTATGACGAATGTGTACAGCACATTTCTCTTGATGTTTACGTTGCGTTGCAGAGTGCTTTGATTTCAAAAAACAAACATTGACAAAGCTGACATCGACATCGACCCACATTTTTTGTAGCATTTGAGGTCCAAACACTGCACATCTGCTTTGGCGTGTCTGAGGCCTTCATTCGAACATACACAAAATACACTGGCATCTGACGATCCCACAGTTACCTTTTAGCTGAAAACTTGTTTACCATTGAACCAGACTCACTGCTGTCATCTGCCGATTTCCAAACTTCATTCGTCTCAATAGGCAAACATGTACTTCTGAAATCTCTGAATAGCTGTACTGCTTTTATGATCAGAGTCCCTGTTACACCAATACACAATATCATGGCAAACATGATTCATGTATCTGCAAGTGTAGTACATCATTTATATGTAATATATATATATATTAGAGTCAAGAGTTTCTAAATTCCCTTCCCTCATTGCCAACGCCTCCAACTTCAGGAGGTCTGTGACTTCACAATCGTCTGCCTGATGAAGCTTCAAGGCTCGATGAGTAAAAAAAAGTTCCACTACAAATATCACCCCAAGAAACCTTGGCAAAGTTGGTCTCTTAAAACATCTTAGGACTATGTACCTGATATATCTGATGTATCAATCTAATAGGACTGAGATCATCATAGTTTGATTGCTCTGGTCATTTTGTAGATCTGGTGGCAAGATATTCATTCATTTCAAGGGGTTTACGGTTTATGCTTGGCAGGGTGCAGGACCGAAGTATGTCCATGACTTTGAAGTCTTTTTTTTGTGGAGGTTTGTTTCATTTGCTGACCATCTTCTCATACCAATATCATATCACAAACTGCATGCCACCATTCTGTAGCAAACCAACATGTTACAACCTATATAATACTTTATACAAGTACAACTAGTACAAGTACAGTGATGTACCATGTACACCGATGTATGTACAAAACATCGGAGTCCAAAATACTTGATTCCATAGGACATAGGACATCCATCTTTTTCAAATGGCTCTTCTTCCTGGCCTTCATCAGCAGGATGCTGCCACAAAGACCTGCGGCCACCACACTGCCATCTGGACCTTGTGCAGGACATGGGTATTATTGGCTAAAAGCTCAGCTTGGCAAGTTTTCTTTTCACATCACCTCTTACGAGTAAAAACATGTTGCGGAAACCATGGGAAAAAAAAACAACAATGAGTCTCTTGTAAGGTTCAAACTAAAACAGCCCGACACCAAAGGTTTCCGCCAGCTTCCAGCCGCAACGGCTTGCCTGGGGATTTGGTTGCAAGTTGCCGAAAAATCATTTGGGTGCGATTTTGGGACCTTTTTTGAAACCATAAAAATCGGATAGTAAACGGGCCTTTACATGTGTTTTTTCAGAGTTTCGATGCAAATAGATCAAAATAGTAAGCTCCAGGCCAACATTTCGGCATCTCAAGATCTTTCGTGTCTGGGGCCTGGGGTCTGAGCGGAGCCCAAGCTGATCAACATCTGCAAGAAATTGCCGTTTTTTTTTTTTCAATTCTTATCTGAGTTCGGTGCACTAGGTGCTTCGATGTGATCCCAAATCTTGAAAGATGAGTCTCTCGACCTGATGCTACCATTCACAAATTGATGTTTGGTGTTTTGCTTCGAAATCTGAGGACAAGACGCGGTGAAGAAAATGGTTTCTTCTGCCGGGTTTCCAATTCCTACCAACACCTCAGTTCTTTCCCTGAAAATGGGGGTCAGGGTCAAGTTGATTTGGAAAG
This sequence comes from Breviolum minutum Mf 1.05b.01, assembly GCA_000507305.1. Classification (NCBI taxonomy): domain Eukaryota; class Dinophyceae; order Suessiales; family Symbiodiniaceae; genus Breviolum; species Breviolum minutum. The sequence goes on from DF240167.1 coordinate 45,193, forward strand.
GAGAACCCATGATTCATGAGCTTAAAACATGGGCACGTCAAAAATATTCAAAAATAGGATATAAAAGTTTATAATGTACAAAATGAAACTGTGCAAAGTTCTGCAAACACACCTGCTACCATTCCAATCAACCAAATACCAAGCACTGGTTGGTTGCTAGGCTTTCCCACATCCGATCTGTGCGGATTGCTTGAGATGCTGTCCAAGATGTATTCCCCAGCAGCATCACGACGCCACCACTTCAGCAAACAACCATAGGCCTCAGGCTGAAGGCATTTGGAATATCCTTTGCCCAGGAGATTTGGAGTTTTTCCTTGTCTTTTGCAGTTTCCTTTCTACTTCCTTGCGACATGATGCAGAAAAGTGAAATTTGCATTTGAAACTCAGAGTTTCACGGATGAGGGGTCAAACATCTCCAGTGCTGGAGCGATGCGGCCTTCACAAGTCCTGGCAACCACATTGTCAGCTGGTGGTGTTGAAGCCGTGTTGCTTTTCATAGTTTTCTCTTCAATTTCATAGATATCATCGGCTTGTTGGTCATGTAGTTGGCAATAAGATAGTGTTGAAGAGAACTGCCCTATGGCCACAGTGTTTTCTGGGTCGACTTTTACACACGCTGGGTTGACTGAACCTGGTACCAAGTACGTGGCTGTAAAAAAGAAAACCAACCCCAGAAAACACTCATTGCATACACTTGCGCCAATATGGTGCATTTTTCACCATTCTTCACCATACGCACTTTTGGTTGCGGCAGTCATGATGCAGGATCCATTGGAACTGAGGACCAGCTGTTGCAGCTCCTCAGTTGTCAATTGAACTTAGAATCAGAATGAATCCAAGATGTTCATCTTCTCCCATTTCGAATTCTATTCCAGTCTTTCAAGTTTATCTTTTTCCAGCACCTATTCATATCACATTCCTGTTTTTTGTGGCAAAAAAAAATATGGCAATTTACATGAATTTCATCACTCCCAGCATTTTTTCCTCCAAGTCATCCATGAAAACTGAGTCCTCCGGACCCAACAGTGCCTAGGATCACGATTCGGACCTCCTCGATTCAACTCGAAGGTATCTCCAGGCCTCGGAACCAACGATGGGGCAAAGTGATAATTCATGTATACTTACTATATGTATAAAGATGATTACACAGTAAATATGATACATATTTTTTAAAAAACATCTACATTACAATCTTATTTACCCTATCATCCTCATCAAAACAGCTAGTGTATGTATGTATATCTATGCATACATATATTATATATTATAATACATGTTGTATCATCCCTTATGGCAAATCACCACGTTTTTGTCACTGTTTGGGCTTCCCTCACTCCGGCTCTTCAGAGCCCTTGAGAAATGTCACACGATGCCCACGAGAGGCAACAACCATGCCACCTGCATGGAGCTCATTAAGCCCTTTGCAGCCATTGTTTGGAGTGATACGGATCGATATGGAAGACGATCAAATCAAATCTATGATGTCAGTTTTTTGTATTATCATGAACATTCATGCATTTTAATCAACCTTTTGATGTCTTAAAAGACTGCTACAAATTCATAACTTTAGCTACGAATCTGCTCAAATCCCCGAGCCTTCCAGGGAGTGAAGAAGTTTAACGGGCTGAGCTTTGGCCCGTTTTCCATCCTTCAAATCTCCAGCGGAATGCTTTCGCTTAGTCCCTTTTCCTTGGAAACCCGTCAAAAATTGAGCGAAACTTTTGATTGCCCACGTTGATTGAAAATGAAGTAAGCTATCAGAGTGTCATATAAGAGTTTAAATATATCTATATATTCTATAGCATAGCATGGACTTGCCCTTCATATTCTTGTGACCCATTCATTTTTCAAAGGTCTGAGCTTGCCGCGAGCCCATGGCTCAGAAAGTGAATGGTCGATACCCGGGATGTATCGTGGCCTACCAAATAGAACACCGATTTGCTAAACACCACACGTATACACCTGTGTATCACACCATCTGACTATGCTTTCTATGCATTCAGTGAGAAAATTGTGATAGACCTGTTGAAAAACTAGCCTCACCATGCCAACCAGGCTGTCGAGAAGCGCAAAGGAGTTGTCCTGACGTCACGGCTTTGGTCGCCAATTGCTCGACCATGAGTTGGGGGAATGCTTTCGCTTCTTTGTTCTTCTTTGGCTTACTTATTCCACGGTCTCTTGTCCATCATTTTGACTTCAAAAATACTTTAGCTATCCGCTATGGCCGGATTCTTCGCATTTTTCATCCTTTTTCACACCTGGACATGGTGAGTTCAAGCAGCAAAACATTTAGGCTAGCTGTTGCATGTTGTTTCTGACATCTCTACCGCCATCTCCTGCAAGCTACAGCAGATCTGGTTTCCATCTGGGGTTACCTGGCTATTCTTGCCGGTTCGGGGAAGCACATCACACTGAGACCAAATTAGCAAAAACACCACGCTTTTGGCCGACAAATCTGAACTAACTGGCGCACGCAAAGATGCCGAAAGCCAGCACTAAAACGAGGAACGAATCTTGCGGTTTCATCCTGGGAGCTTGAAACCGGGCAAATCAGAGAATAGATTGAAGAACTTCTTTGTTGACAAAGTACCAAAGCTATTGAATCATGTTGAATCTACAGCGTAGCAAGGTGCTGCAAAGAATCCTCGATGTTGCAAATGCAAAGAACACCTTCATCTCCAGCAGTGAGAAGGTTAGGACCGCTAAAAGCCAAAGCACGAATCGGACCAGCCTGCCACGGTGATCCAACTTGGTGTCTTTTAAGACTATCATCTGTTCAACTGTCGGATCTTTCTACACATCTGCTATACCAGCAGTGAGGTTTTTCAGGCTTGGAATTCCCAGGTTGCTGCTAAGGCCAAGGCGTGCCACTGCCATTTTCCAGGTATGATCTGATCTGGTCGTTGTCTTTGTAATGCTCCCCACCTCAGTCGCAGAATCTGATCTTCACTGTTTTTTGGGAGTTTTCCATGGTAAATCCATGGTAAAAAACATCCCATTTTGAGGATCTTTAGCATATAGATGCATGTAGCGTCATTCAACTTCTGTGATGCTTCAATGCAGGCTCCAGACCAAATTCGCAGAGTGCCCCTTTTCTCCCCCACCGCGACGTATCTCCTGTGGAAAAACTCCACATATCTAGTAGTCTAGCAGCAACTGGATGAATGATGTGCTCCAACTCCAGGGATATCATTTTTGGCATTTCAATTGCAAACTCGCTAAGAGTCTCCTACGAGGATCGATGGCGACAGCTGTGGCTGTGTAGGAGTTGGAGCACCTTTCGCAATGAAGAATCATGTGGAGATGATATGAGACAACCACTAGTGTCACATGCATCTTAGTTCATTGAGGTCCATGACTCTTGAAATCCTTTGGAAAACAAACGCACACACACATGCCCACATTGAAAGTTCAACCAACATGTTTCCTGCCAACATAAACGCCTCTTGCTTCAATCGCCAACATCAACGTGACTCAAAGGAGACCGCTCTTCCCGCCTCAACGGCGTCTCCCAGCCTTCACACCATACGCAAAGATCCTCCAAGCGGCGGGAGCGGTGGGATGTTGAGGGTGCAAACTGCCCAGGTGACTTTTTGCTAATCCGAAGCCATAGCCTTGTTGTCGAGGAGAGCAATGGCATCTCCATGCTCATCCCCAAGCACATCACTTGGACCCGATTTCTTTGCACCTGGCATCACAGATCTACTGAAAATGCCTGGTTGAGCGCACCTTATGATTTATGATGACACAGTTGGATTCCAGCCGTGGCCAAACGTTCACAAGTTGTATCTTCAAGGAATACTTGGTGCCCGGCTTAGAGGCAACGCCTCGTCACTTTTCCTGGACGGCTTGAAAGCCAAAAAACCATGCAGGACTTTGTACCATTCGATCTGCGACGTTTTCTGATAGATACAGAAACAAAAACGATCGGTTTGAAATGATTTTGATAGCCCATGATATATGATTTTATGATATCTTATGCTTTGCTTGAATTGAAGCCGCATCTAATTTCTTTTTGGAAGTATCTTGATTTTCAACCACAACTCCAATTTTCGGCTTCTCATTCCTGGTCTAAAAAGCTTGCAATCAACCCCGGCTTCAATTGAGACTGAGCCACTTTATATCATCGAGAGTGGACACGATGATCCGTTCCATCCAAGCTTTTCCACCTTCTTGGCCTTGCAAACATGGATTTTTTGTTCTCATGACTGTGGATTCTGATTGTTCTTACAGCACCTAATGTCAGGATGATGGTGCCCGGATAGGGCCAATGAATGGCCAGTACCTCGCAGAGCTCATTAAATTCCACAAAACTTTACTAAGATAGCGTCAGTGGCAGGGAGAGGAATCAATTCTCAAAAAGTGTCTAGCACTTGTGGAAGGCACTGGATGTCCCACATCAATCTTGGCATACTGCTTGAAACCTCCAAGAGTACTCACTCATCAAAGGCAATGACATCATACAAATCAACAGCCACAACAAGAATTGCAACTCTGGACAGCCATCTGTCAAAATTTGTGCCAACAAATTCTAAATGTGAAAAATCGTTTCAACTCAAACAAGATGAGTTGTAAAACCGATGTTTTTTTGGTTATCAAATGGCCTAATCCGTCCCAAATGCAAAGCTCCCCAGACCTTGGTCGGTGAAAAAACATGCCATTGCAGAATCAATGGGCTGTTACTTCACATGCTGTATATCTAAATGTCGAGAAACCCTGAGCCAAAACATACCACATCTGACAAATGGGTATCATCCCCATTCTACAGCGGATAATCACAAGACAAACGCTAGGAACTTCATGCTGGGACGCCCATTGCAAGTTTGCTCTGAGGGCCATGCGATGACCCTGTTGCTATAGGGTTCGCACAGCCAGGTTGCTTTGAACCTTTCAAACTTGGACAATGAGTGGCCCGAGACAACCTTTTTTCCTTACTTCTGTCTTACAAGATATACTCCTGCATGTTTGAAATCAACAAATTGCATTTTGTGACTATTTTTTGTATAATTCCGCTTCCATCATTCCTACTAGAAAGTACAGTTCCTCTCCATCGTCTTATTAGGAATTCTTCTGTGCTTCTAACCAAGTAGCTAGAATTGGATCAATCATCTTCCAACATCATTCCAAACGCTATGCAACATGAAATTTTCTGAGATCCCTTCTCTGAAGTATACATCCAGTACACTCATTTTGGTATCACATATGTTATCTTTAGCATAAACATCAATGAAGCCCTTGAAACCTCAAAGTTTCAAAGTTGCATACAGATCTTCTCGCCTGCACATACAGCACTGACATGCCCCTGATGAGGCCCCAGTGCCACTTGTGCTCGGCCACTTCGAACGTAATGCACTGTGGCGACATGGCCGCACGCAGCAAAGAGGCGAGCGCCCGACGCCTGAGATGATGCCATGCCATGGGGCATCTGTATGTATTTTGAATTATAATTAGAATATCCGTAACCACTTTCAGACGGTCAACACTGCAATTCATGCGAGATGCATGGTATCTTCACCATATCAACTAGTGAAGTTGTCCAAGAATGTGTCCCATATTTGGGTTGCCCACATTCGTTTGTTGAAAGGTTACTCAGTACGCGGCTACAAGTGCGGGACGATGTCTGCTGACTAGTCCTCCCACTAAAGAAGGATGTATTGTGCGCCTCAGCTCATCAACTCGGAGTTGCCAGCTGACACTTCAAAATCCTCTTATGTCCTAGTATGATCCTGTGAGTAAAATACCGCCTTGAGAATATCCTGAGCTGGCATGATTTGGATGTGGGTCAAAACCACATGGATCTCTAAAGCAATTTTTGAGTCTTTCTCACCTAATATAGTGCTTAGTCCAACCTAGTCAACCACAGGATTCCTTTTGAAAATTTCAATTCTACATCCCATTCATTTCAAATAAAACATCTTCAAACAAACATTCCCAGCTTTCCAAACAACAAACCCAACTGATTGCTGGGCTCTCCAAACCCAGAGCTGAGGCAAACGGCAATGCTCTTCTGTTTGACGCGTTCCTAACGATTGATGGACCAAACACCCAGTTCGGATGGGTGCTCTGCCACTGTTAATGGAAACCAATATGGAACCTAAAATCAATTGGTGGTAGGATGTTTGTTCATCAACAGTATCATTTAAGATCATTTAATCTAAGTCCAGTTGTCAACAAAAACACTGAAGGCTCCACATCAAAGCATTTCATCCAATCCAGCCCTTGCACGGTCACGCCTTTTTGGGTGGAAGGTCAATCTCCTCTTTGGTGACTTCTTTAGTCACTTCTTTGGCCTTCTTTGGTGACTTCTTTGGCGAAGTCTTTGGTGACTTCTTCGGCGAAGTCTTCGGGGAAGTCTTCGGCGAAGACTTCGGAGATCGCGGCATAGCAGCTCTAGAAATGCCCCAAGGAGGAATAGAAATGGAAAAGATGGGGGGGTCAATTGGGATTCCTTGAATGGAAACAACAGCAGAAAACAAAAAACGATGTGAAGTGAAGTGCAACAAAAGACAGGATCTGCTGTGAACTTGGTTTGGCTAAAAACCCTATCTTTGGAGGCGCAAAGCCTATTCTGCAAGTTCCATGCTGGGACCCTACAGGCCGGCCTTTTGGAAGCATCTGCTAAAGTTGGTTTATATAGCGAAGTGGTTCAAGTCTAAAATACGTGTACAATGATGTGTGTATACATGCACATCTAGTTGGATGTTTTGGTGTGAATTGCATCCGATACGCCTACCGCTTGACCAAACAAAGCATTCGAGGTCAGGCAATCATCATGCCATTTTTTCACGTTTTTTTCTCTGAGCAGAAGAGCAAAACAGCAGAATCAAATTGGCGTCAATACCCTTTTTTTCCCAACCGTCGTCCTAGCTCGTCGCATCGGGCCAGTCTTTTACGTTTTGCAGCAAACGAGCAGCTGCTTCATGCAAAACATGCACATAGAGAGACTAAGCAACGACTCTGATCTGCATTTTGCCAAGAGCCATGCAGTAGTAAGCTGCATTCATCTCAGAATCTTGCAGAGTTCTTGACAAATGGGATCATGGGCTACTTGAAAGATGAAAAAAATCATACAGGACTCTGAGTGCAGTCTCATGATCCTCTCAGTAAAGATGAAGCCTCAAACAGCGTGTCAACTCGAGGTGCAACATCAAAAAGGACTAGGAAGCAATGTCAACTTTGATCAATACCAACCCTGCGTGTTTAATTTGGGGGATGACCCAAAACCCTTCGAAGTCACATAAGGTGCTACTAGAATGGACTCCCCCCAAATTGGACAGCCAGGGGTTTCTGAGAAGGGGTTGACATTATAGATGATCCTTTTCTCCATTGTGCATCTCCCAAAAAATGCAAGGCACCAGGAATTCAACGTATGCTCCAACTAGCCCAAAACTTCATGTCAACCATGTATAAACTTGCAACTTGCAATGTCTGAAGGATCCAAAATTATCTCCCGGAAGCACAACATGGAATAAATCATACAAACTTTTCAGTGAATTTCATTAGCATGTTAAATAGTTGGTTTGTTGCTTTTGGTGCATTTTGATAAGCAAAAACTGCTCAAGAACGAATCCGTTGTTCTGTGGATTTGGATGATACCTACTGTTTGGTGTCCTTTTTGAAAGACATGAGTAAAAAACGGCAATGATGAAGAAACGGTTTGCGTCTGAAAGTTTGCTTTGCGTAGTCTAGAGGAGAGTACAGAAAGGTAAGAGAGGTAGTAGAGAAGAGAAGAGCCAAGATTAGACGAGAAGAAAAGAGTCGATAAGAGCAACATGGAAAAGACTATAGTAGAGTAGAAAAGATGGAGAAAGATGAAAAAAGGAAAAAAGGAAACAGGTTGTCCTGGCAGGTGCAATATGTGGTGATTCTGCCCTAGAACAGTTCTTGCAATTTTTGTTCATGTCTTCAAGGGTGTCGAGAAGATTTCTAAGGGTTCTGGAAGCTGATTTGGAAAAAACCCACAAAGATGCTAAGGACTTTCTAGATCCAAATGGATCCAAAAGGAACAAGGATCCAAATGGATCTCCTTCCGAGAACTGCCCCTTGCTTGGTCCCGTTTGGTCACCTTTGGTTCTTCCAAAATCTCTGAGTTGTCAAGGAATGTCAAGGAACCACAAGAGTCTGCCATTCTCTCACCTTTCCCTCGAGGCGATGCTTTAAGCTGAAAGATTCGTCCACGGCAACCTTCCTTTTAAAGGAGGCTGAGCATAGGTTGAACTGTTCAGCATGCAGTGAGATCCTTTCATTCTAAAGGACTTTGTTTGAGTTTGGGCATAAGAGATGGTCTGACTGGGTAATACTTGCAGCTCTGTCCATGGGGAATGATTACGCAGTGCGCCTCTGCAGGTTCTGCTATGCGAGTTTTACTCCGTCTGCGAGTGCACAAGAATTTACACAGGAAGAAGCTTTGCGAGAGAAGCAAAACAGAAACAAAACTACAACCAGCAATGAAATCAACAGGGCCCAAGTCTTTGACTTGTCCCAAATATCCAATGATTTTGACCATTGCAACCCACAACACCATCACAATGACAACGAAGATACACCAAAGTGAATGTTTGTCTAGCAATGTGAGGTATGCGAGCTTAGGAGTCAGCGAAGCTGAGAACTGGAAATAGGAAGCACACACGAGCAGCAAAGTCAAGGAAATACTTGCTCGGTCTGCAACATCATCCACATCTACCAGGAATTGTAGGCCAGCCATTGCTGCTAAAAGCATGTTCGGGAGGGACACATTGACCAAGAAAAAGAAAGGGTTCCGAAGCAAGCTGGCTGAACAAATGACATGCTGATATGAGCGTGTCTCGAGCGGTTTTCGTTCTCCCACCCCAACAGACATGCTGTCCCCGATGGTATATTCATTCTTCCACACAAAGTGGTGGTGATTGACATTGCCTTTTGCTTTCTCAATCGAAAGTTCAACTGGTGAAATGCCTTCGTTTGCCAGCTGAAATTCCATCAGCACTGACAAGAATTGAACGTCAACAGGAAAATCTGCCAACTCAAAGTCCTCCAGAAACTCACCAAAGACCTCCATGGAGAATCGAACTTCTTGTTCAGTCCTCACAATTTTCTGCCACAACACTGTTGGAGGCTCCAAGGCATTTAGCCAACTTACATGCTGACCATACCATTCGGCAGGTGGTGCGCCGCCCCGTTTTGGAGTCCATGGTGCCTCTTCCTCTCGTTCTGCTGGATCAGCGTCGGGGAATAAGAACTCAAAGAAAACCCTTGCAGCAAACTTTTGCTGAGCAAGTTCAATCAAAGCAATCTGTCGAAATTCCACCCGCAGCAACTCAATCCTGAATTTCTTTCGTGGCAACACAGAGCAGAGGGAGCCTGAATTTGAACGCGAAGGACTTGCCATGGCAGTTGAGCAACAGCGTAAAACAAAAGCCGAAGAAACATAGCAACTGCTTGATTCATTCCAGCTGCGCAGCGAGTGTAATGGTCTGGTTGTTTAATTATAAACAATTGTCAAACAGGCAGGAAGAAGTGATGCATTGACTGTGCAAAGTAGATGCATAGGTCTTAGAACTTGAATCCCTTTAACTGCTGCCATAGGGCTAGCAATTCCGGACAGGTTTGATGGAAGGCGATTCATTCATTGCAAAGTGCATACACTCTGTGCAAATCCCCTTAAGCAGTGGCCTTTTCAGGCATGCCCTTACACTCTCATCACACCAAATCAACCGTATTTAAATATTTAGTTGGATGTTATGAGGCCATATATTAGTTGGAATCAAAGGGCATCACCCGGTCCAATGATTTGCCATCTTTCCCACACGTTTGATGTCTGATTCCTCGCAGCCCCATTTACAGTACACAACTTGGACATTAGAAGGGAACACACTGAGGTCAACACTTCGTGCAAATGGCAACTCGGCAGGTCCTACAAACAAACCATTGACACAAATATCAGTTGGTGGATGGGAACCCGCCTCGTCAAATTCAAAATATTTCACCAGGCCGGAAATACTGAACGATCTTTTTCGGGAGATATGCTCTGCCATGACCTCCCTCTTTCTGGTTTTTGACGGTTATGGGTCGTTCATGGTTGTTCCCAAGAAAGCCTACCGTTTGGCATGATGTCCATTTTTATTTGTCGAAAAGCCAGCGAACCTGTACAACTCGGAGCTTGATTTTAACGTTTGACCAAGCGCGTTTTCTGAGGCCAACGCTGATCAAGACAAGCAAAGACGCAAAGGCCTGTCTTGTTCATGTGCCAGTCCTTATTTGTAAAATATGGCAGAATCAAACATGAAAGGATTTGTTTATTGTTTTTTTGTATGTGTTTTTTGTCTTTCATATCTTTTTCCTCTTCAACCTCTCAACTTTCAACTTGTGATCATTTTCCTGTCACTAGATTTGGTCGACTTTTTGGCTGAGCACTCCAACAAAGGAGATCACTGGCTGTGTTGAGAGCTCCTTCTGGTTCAACATTTCCACCGTGCCGGCAACTCCACGCCTTAAACCAAAAACACGGGGGGCAGTTTCGGACATGCGAGTTCGGATGTTTCGGATTCACCAGGTCTGCCAGATCAAGCTCTTTTCATGCTCTTTTCGTTTTCTTCTGATGACGGCGACTGAAAATTTTGTCATTCAAAATTGCCAACACTTTGTGAGGTATTGATCATGATGCCTACAGTGGCGAAGAAAGGTTTGAGACACGTACAATTTCTGTAAGTCCGCTTTAATGCATGATTACCTGACCAAAGTCCGATTCACGTCATCAAAACCTGATGTATCGAATCCAATATTCAACATGAGCATGACCATGGTTGGTAGGCCACCCAAAAAGATGTCATTGCGCCTTGGAGCTAATATCTATACGCACAATTATACATGCATAAATTACAATATAACATACATCATATATCTATATCTTACATGTCAGTGATAAACCATATATACAGTATTAAAATGTATTAAATATATATATATATGCATTGTGTATACGAATGTGTATGTATGGATGCATCTTTGCCATGCTGAGGTCATCACTCGATGCCTTCCTTGTCCTTGATCGAGCGCTCTTCCGGGTAGGAGTACCTTAGCTTTGCCAGGGATGACGTCACATCAATCCGCTGAACAGCAGCTTGACACGGCAGTTCTATGGTTTCCAAATGTTGCGACTTTTAAAGTGTAGATTCATATCTATAGATTCGCAATCTTTTCTCACATCGAATGATATCTGTCCCAGCACCACCAAAAGAACCGCTTCCTGTCTGATGCTGGGACACCGCACTTGAAGAGTGTGATGGTTCCGTTGCCACCACAAGAGGCAAAGACTTCACGATTCTGAGGCAAGAAGTGCGCTCCCCATAGTGTACTCTTTGTAACCTGGCAACACAAAGCTATCCCAATCTATCCTGGACATAATCATACATAAATAATATGTACATACATCATACATACATTATATATATATACATCGTATATTATATATAGTCGATTTGTATTCTACTGAATTTATATACGTACATGCAGTTACATATATACATCATATGCCAAAGACTTAAAACCTTCAATTCAAGCTGGTTCACTCGCGCCTTCTCCTTCCTACCTGCAAAGCCCTCTGTGGGGTGATACCTCACAAGGACAAAGGGGTCGAGGTGGGATTTCACCATGATCTGTTGGGCTCAACACGTGCGCAAATCGTAGACCACCAGAGTCGACTCCAATGTGGACACCTCAAGCCACCAAACTCATCAAACTGTGGAGTGTTGCCATCAAGATCCAAACAACATCATGAGATAGAAATCACATGAAATCATATCATCCAAAACTCATGAAACACTCCGAAAAAGTTCTGAAACATTCTTCCATCCGCTAAATCCAAGAAACTCCCAGCTTGTTCATCCGGATGTCCTTTCGATCCTGAAAGTTTGGGATCGATCAAACTCATCAACAAAACAACTTGTCAATCTTGTCATCATTTTTTGCACTCCAAGTCGCGAATTGCAGGTGGCAAACGCCATTGCGAACATTGGTATCCCATCTCAAGGTGTTTGTCCGCCTAAGTGCTTCTTTCAACACGTGCGTGCTTCTCAAAAGAGTAAACGCCACTCACCTGAGGCACCCACAAATCAAAAATCTTCACATCCCCATTGTCATATCCTGTCGAAAACCGCCGAATAAAGGCCACCCCAATGCGTGACTTCCAATGAGTTTTTTTGCATCTAAGTCCAAAGACCTTTCACTACATGTTCCATAAATAAATCAATATGTACTTCTTTCAGCCACTTGTCCTGCTGCGATACAACGTTCTGCATCGTTGTAGGAATTTCCAAAGGCCACCGTCCAGCAATCGGCCGGAGTCTCGCCCTCTACAGGCTCCAACGACAGTACTGGATCTTCTGTGCGAGGGTCCCAGACCTGAGACGAGGTGACCTGATGCCTTTGGGTTGCTTGGCAAAAATGCCTCCTTTTGCTTTTCTTGTTTTCATGTTTCCTTATTTAAAAAAGACTCATTGATTGCTCTTTCTTTTTTCTTTTTAAGATGATGCAGGGTATTTGCAGGATTTGCAGGTCTTCATGCATATTCAGATTTGGTACTCACCATAAGATACGCAAGCTAAAGATCTGGAGTTTATTCTTGTAGATTCTGCAAGTGGTTCAAGAAAAAATCTAAGTCGATTTCCCCTTGAACCTCAAAACAATATACATCATCCATCATCATCCATAGGTCCGTAGGTGCATCAGCCAATTTTCATCTGTGCCTTTCAAACGAATGATTTGAGCTTCCAACACGAACGGTGCCATCTCTGCTACCAGTTACGAGCCTTGGGCCCGAGAATGTGAGAAGGTACAACAATCAATAGAAACATCGATGATGATCCACGATTGAGACTTCTCAAGACTCAATATAGCATAAACCCAACTCAAGTATATTTAAGTATCAGGTTTGATGTTTTTTTGATTCGTTTTCCTTCTAAATTTCTGATTCGTTTTTTACATGTCAGTTGTTTTCCTTTCACATAGGCTGGGTCTTCCAGCTCAGGAGCACCACTGCCAACACCAAGGCCTGGCTGTTTGGGAAGAAAGGGGCCATTACTTCACCCGAGATTGTTTGGTAATCTGCCTCCACAGCCATCGATGGCGTTGACAATGAGGTCGTGACCTTTCACACCTTGAATGCAGCAAGTTAGCAAAAATCCCCGTAGTATTTAGCAGAAGCAACATTCGAGGCATCGACTCCAAATTGGTTTCTTCATGTTCTCTAGATCCCATATCGCCAAACCGCCCACGTAGTCGCCAGTGGCCAAATGCCGATCCTCTTCAGTTGAGGTCAGATTGGAAGTTGCTTGCAGCAACGGCTGAAAACTTCAAGATCTGTAAGACTAAACAAATATGACAGGAATCTACCATAAAAAAACAAACAAGAATAAGCCAGGCCACAATGTATGTTGAGCGATGTGTGACGTCATGATTCTACATCGACACAGCTTGGCACCTCGATGGAGGAAGCCCCAAAGGTTCCGCACTTAAAACCTTTGGGCTGCTCTGTTTCAGCCTTGGCCAGGAGAACTTAATCCATGAAATCATGAAGTTTCAGCTCCAGTTCATAATATGTATGTTTGGACTGATAAAACTGTAGAAGTCTGGGAGTTGCACAAGCTTTTCGCATTTGCCTTTGTTCCTGGCAATGGTTGGGAAGTAACAATGGCAATCATTTTTTCAAAAAATGGATGCACATGGAGACAACAACAGGTTTTATGATGGACATTTTCATCTCCAGCTTCACCCCTCATGCATGCCAGCTGCACAATTGACAAACGCGAATGCATCCAGTGGCCCTTGGATATTGTCCCAGGACCACAAAGCGGGCCTTATCTGCTTGCTTCCAATGGCCATTGGTTCAAGGTTCAATGAGTTAGTTCTTGCCCAAGAAAAAAACAGTGCATCCATCTGAATCATTGAAAACCTGAACATACCCGGACTATTCAACGTAATCGGACGTTACTGGGTCCTCCTGTCCTGGGACTTTGATGCCTGTGAAAACGTATGAAAACGTCATCTGAGCCAGCAACACTTTGCGGGACCCATCTGGTATCGAAGGGTGTGAAGTTCAGCGGTTCCTTCAAGTGCCTCACGTCGTGTCACCCACAGAAGTTGGGAAGCTGATCCAGAAAAAAACGCCCTTCCTTACCCATTAAAGGATCATATTGTCAAGACACATGCAGTCAAAATTGATACAAACATAGACAATCTATGGTCTCAAGCAATTGATGTCAATGGTACCTTTACAACCCCTTGCACTAACATAACAGTATAACATGGTACAACTGTATGTCCAAGCATGAAAAACCATTCGTTTGAGCCAAGTGGCTCAATGACTTGTGGCGCTGCTGTGCAATCCATGGCGTCGCTGGATTGCTGGTCTCTGTCAAATTGTAGTCATCTGATTTCTGAATTGAAATGCCAGCAAGTAATCCAAAAAAAAACACGCGTCCTTATCAATGATTCAAATAAATGCATTCCTCAAACAAGAGCCCCTCGGTGGATGCATGGGTGTGGGTGTTGTGATACGCTGGTTGGTTAGAAGGCTGGCTTACATGCAACTCTTGTCACAAAGCCTTTTCTTTGTTTGTTTCATGTGTCCTTCTCCAAAAGCTGTCTTGCATTCTCGAAACCACAGCTGCAGCGGGCATTATCTACATAATATACTTCACTCTTGTTTGAAAAAGTACATTGCAAACTTCAGCAACATTCAAAGGGACATTGATCTAATTACAATCCATCAGAATCTCACCAAACCAAAATCTTCCAAGTTCCATCAATTTCTTGACATCACCTAGAATTGGTTGTCTTATAACTTCTTAGGCACTGCAATTTGCCGATCTCCACCCAGGACACTTTTTTTCAATGACTATCCGATGTGTGGATCAAACTCCTTCAGTGGTCCAAGCCTAAGATTCTCAGCTATCCAAGGCTGATAGGATTTGGAGGATATTTAATACATATACCTCAGGGAAATACAATGGAAATACATGATGGGCTCCTTTTGCTTCGAATGGATAGTAATTATGGATCTATACTTGCTGCAAGGGAGTTTGATGGTAGTTGCAGTTTGAAACCATCTTGAGAGGATTGACATACATCAAAAGACCAGCATTTGACCAACGCTGCCCTTGGGTCTATCCATTAGAATCCATGAATCCGTCTCTGTTAACGGTACATATCAGAATCATGATCTACTTTAATACAATTATATAAATACTCATATAGACGCATATACAGTATGTGATTATAGAATAATATAACTGCAATATATACACTTCTATTCGAATCTTATATACACGATAAAGACACAGCAAGTATACAAGTATATAATATGTCCGCCTAATTTTTCCAAATGCATACATCACATGTCTCTATGTTTTCCATTTGTTCAACTGGACCATTTCCAAGGCAGTTCTATACATCTTCAATAATCTGTTGCTACTAAGTGCCCAGCTCCCGGACTAAGTCCTCCAGATGTGGGTTACCCTCCAGTGTTGGGATCAACGCCCTGCAGTGAACCAAGGCAAAATAACTTGGATTCTTCCCTAGTGAAGCAGTCGCATGTCAAATTCGTTAACGTCCCAATCTTCCCAAATTACCCCGTAACAAGGAATTCAACAAACGATTCTTGCCTGGCTTCATCTCCTGTGTTGGGCATAAGATTCAACAGTTGTGTTGCCTCAAAGTCCCTGCATCGCCTCCGAGATGAAAATTCCGAGAGAAATTGGCAAAATGCAATGGACACATTTTTGACCGTACCATCTTTCCAGTAAATTCCAGCAGTGTTGGTGAGCAAAACCTAGCAAGTGTTCAATGGGTATTTCACCAGTTTCAAATAGAAAACTTTCATAGAAACAATGCTTAAACTGGAATAAAGATACAACATACCACCTAAAACCTCGACTCTGTCAACTTCTCCCCAACGCTTTGAACACATTGATTTTTGGAATGTAGCACTTAGGCCCACACACCACTCTTTTGCCGCGTTCCTATGGTGGCAAAGTGTGACTATTCCATGAGTGTGCCAGTTTCAGATATCTAGCAATTCAGGCAAATCGAAGCAAACATATCGTCCACGTCACAAATCCTTTGATCCACCTAGAAATATGACAAACAAGTCTTGGGATCTTTCAAACGGTTTCCTCTAATGTCAATTTCAGCCATGGCACGTTGACGGGTCTCATCAATGATTCTTTGGCAGTGCTGGCGCTGATGTTGTTCCTGGGAGGTGCACAGGATGTGTGTGAAGTCTTTCTTTGAGGCAGCTTTTGCCAATTCTTTCCCATCTTTTCACCCCATCTGCCATCAACGAATGATTGCTGTTGCAATTATTCTGAGCAATGTTTTCCTTGGCTCTTTTTCTGATTCTGTCCCGTCTTTTATCTCAAGCTTCTGTCCATGTTTACTTTCCATAAACCAGCACAATCTCTTATCAAAAGCTTCATTACCTGCGCATTGTTTTTGTCGCTGATGTTGAGTTGCCAGCCGCAACTGCTTGAACTTCTTGCAATACTCCAGGGTCTTTTTGGCATCTTCCTTAGGATGAATCATGATTAAAAATGGAGGTGTCTAATCGCTTTCATCGCTTCCGTCCATCCGGATGAAGAAAGTCTATATATAGGTCTGTTGGGCCACCCCCTGTGAGTACTCGTTTCACGGATCGAAAGCCACACAACTTGGATTTCAATCCTTAGGACCTTGCGGGCAGCTCTCTTTTGGCGCTTCTTCGCCTTCAAGCTATGCCAGTGACCGCCAGGTTATCCATTACTATCCAAGGTCACCAAGGACCAGGCTCGCGCTCAATTTGTTGAAGACGTACATCTACTTCATTCAGAGTCAATCCGGACTTCTTCCTCAAGTGCCCAGTGGAAGTCATCGTGATCCAAGACATGGAAATCATACGTCAACTCTTCAGTTCCAAGCCCTTCAGTCCTCAGGTCACCCAAATTCACCATATTATCTATTATCTGCGCTGCATCTGGCTCTGTTCCCATCCTTGGCACCAGGTCTCTTTTTCAAACAACTTCTCAGCATTTCTTTCTGAAAAGCTTTCCATGCTTCCAATCCATTTACTTGCAGTTTGCCTGATACCTTGATATACCTTGTAGTCAACGGAAGATACACAAACCTTAGGCATCGCACTTGGCTCCAGCAGCTCTTTCAGCTTCTGGCTTTGGAAACTATGCGGTCTGTGGCCGCCCCAAACCGAGCCCTCAAAACAAAGCGATGTCTTGAAGTTTTGAAGTCGATTAGTTTCAAGAAACTGCCCTACATGCACACACTTGATCACACACAAGAAGAATCACCAAACATTTTAGAGATAGCACGATACATGCACAGGGTGCTTTTTTTTTGCAAGAAACTTTCGCTCCTGACGCCAAGCACGAGGAGAGGAGAACAATTGGCCGTTTTAGCCAAAGGGAAACTACTGCTTTTGTGGTCGCCAACTGTTGTGCAAACTCTGCAAGTTTGCAAAATCATTGCCCTGATGTTCATTTAGGACGCATATAAACTTCTGACTCGTATGACTCAATTTCTCGTGTCATGAGATGTTGACGGCCCAGAGATACATTGACATTGAGACCATCATCTGACCGCTTTGGTCTTGGCCGCCGATTGATCCACGAGGATGGCCTGGTGCCGAAGACGTTCACATACCTTTGCGTTCTGATGATTCCAGTAGGTAGAACAATGATCACATTTTAGCTAAGATGATGCTGAGGCATGCCAAGCTGTGATATGATAACAGGGATTGGTTCTGGAACTAATACGTTGACCCATTAACCTGCAAAGCTCCATGAAATGTTCTTACCATTGGTGTGGGCGACCTCCAAATGAAAAGATCATGGATCTGCAACTACCCGCCACCTCAAAGGAAATGAAGAGCACGTGGGTACTGCCTTCCAGTCTTGCAAAGCTAATTACCTGGCGGCGCCAAAACCATCACAACTCCTATGGCCCTATGGTTGTTCTCCAAGGACTGTGGATCCATGTGGATCCCAAGAGTTCCAAACCCTATGTTGAGCCATTGATCCTTTCGGCCAAAGGTGACAAGAGGCCACAGGCCTGGTTAGGGCATAGTCTTCTCGACTCGCCTCTGGACAAGGGCTTTTTATCCTGAGCGAGAAAGAGATTGGTACATCCACGAATCCGTTGATCCGTGTTGATTCATGTTGATCCAATTTTTGCTCTTTTACACATGGGGCCTTTCGGTTTTTTCCAAGTGCAACTGGATGGTATGGCCCCGGCAACGTAGACAGGGTTGTTGCTGATGTTCGTTGCCAGCAGTGCATCATTCTGCACCTTTCGCTCATCTCGAGTTTCGAGTTTGCAGGGAGGAAAATGGGGTAAAGAATCAGCTGGTTTCGGTCACTGGAATGCAGCGTGGGGGAGCAGCCCAAAAGCATCCAAAGGACATGTTTCATTTTTCTCCGATTCATCTCAGAAGCTCTTAGGTATCAAAACTTTGCCTCCAACTGCACGTGTGCTCGCGAGATGAAGCTCATACAAGCAGATGCCTGACGCCATCGAAACAGTCAAGTGGAATCAAAGTATCTCATCTCATTTGAAGAAGATGATCTGACTAGTTACAAGAAATGGACATGACGACGTGCATGAACGTTTCAAGTGACACCATCTGGTTCTTACCTTACCATTCTCCAGCCCCAAAGCATCTTGAAGATTCTTTCCCTATCAAGTAAGATTCACCTTTCTAATCCTTTCTCCCTTTCCATGTCAGACCCTTGAATTGCTCTGAATCTGGGATCACCACTTTGAGTGTCCAAAGGTACCATCTCAAAGAATTGCAGCAACCCTTGCTGAGGGACCTTCGACAGCAACCGTTCGAACTCCTTCGCTTGATGCTGACGGCCTGTCACAAACAACAGAAGGAACATTGCTACTGTGTCATTTTCCAAACTTCACACTGGAATGACACACAGTATGATACAACATGATTACCACAAACGACAAACTCACTGCTAAGAAATACATCTACCTTTTGCAATTGCTTTCTGTGATCTTGATATAGCAAGCCAGAAAATTGAACGAACAGTGTCAAAATTGGACAGGTGCCTATGACCAGCGGCGCATCCCCTTCGACCTTGAACTCAGTCACCTCGATAAATGTCATCAAATCAAAAAGAAAGTTACAATAATAGTAGTAAACGGCAGTTACAGTTGTTGCATCTCCTAACCTCATTTGTCTTCAATCCACAAGTTTCCACATGTTGGTTTTTAAGTTGGCGACACTTCCAGGTAAATCGGAGAGCTCCTCATCATTGAGACCCTCCACGAATGAACAATGCAGGGCCCAACTCTGGCTGCTGGTTGCACGATCCTTACAAGCAAGGAGAAATTCTCATGCCATCCATGACCATTATCCAAGATTGCAGGGATATTACATCATCAATCATCAGGATGTGAAGATCCAACAATCGCACCATCACTACCAATCTCTACCATACATCAAACCTCATCTTCAACAATTGTCCTCATGATTGCACCTTGGCACGGTTTTTCAACTCCCAGGCCACCCGGCGGCCACTTCTCCAAAGTCCAAGACCGCAGTGGGCGCCACTGCCGCGGCGTTGGTGGCAGAATCCAGGGTGGCAGGGGCAAGGCGCAGCTGTAGGAACAGGGCCAGCCTCGGATGGTTCAATTCCTAAGGACAACTCGTTTGTCATACATCACATATGACTCATATGACTGTTGCTTTTGGTGATATCAAATGATACTAGCTGGGCTGGTTGATGGTCAGCAATCTCAGTTATCCAACTATCCAACGTATTCTCGTGTAAAAACCACAGGTAGAAGCAGGACTACTGTGCCCATATATCCTAGAAAATCCAACATAGTCATGACTTCAGGGATCTTGGAGCCTGAAGCCTCAAAGCACATTTTACCGTTTACCGCCTATGACACCAGTTCCCACACTCGAGTATTATCAACCTTGGTCGTATGAAGTAACTATCCATTTAAGCAGAAAACATCAACAAATGGCTGGCTTCCATCTTCTCCATTTTGGGTGAAGCGATCAGGGGCGAACTACACCCACCATTTTGCCATGTTTTCAATGGCTGTTTAAGGAACCTGGGAACTAGTAGATTTAAGGTTCAAGTAGGTTCACTATGAACGACCTGGTGTGGATGTGTGTGGATCCTTTGACCAAATGCAGAACCTTGAGGTCCGCACTCTCCAGTCTGAGAGTATGGGAAGCCAATCTGTCGCAAAACATGAGGAACCCGCACTCAACAATGTCATCACCTGCCTCTACGGCACAGCCTCTCTTACATCATCTGACATTTTACATATCATAGATATGCATTTGTATAGATACACATTCCATGGAGGTACATGTTCATTCCATGTTTTTGCCCATTCGAAAAGACACGTTTTCAAATTGGAAACCTGGCCTCAGATCCAATCCTCAATGCCATTGGCTGATTTCTTGTGAGGATCTGATCGTTCAAGGTCACGGGGTTGTTGCCTTCAGTCGTTGGATTCAAACAGAAATACCTTGAAACAACATGTCATTGCAACTCTTCCTGCTTCGCAGGTCTGATTTGAGCTGATTTTCTTAGGCTTACACCAATGCAGCAATATTTACATCTCTAATATCAGAATGCAGTGCCACTTGCGATAGAGACAATGCAAATATGCTACGACTAATCCTTGCTAATCGATTCACATCTTGCTGCAAAAACTGGTTTCAAATGATGTTTCATGTTCTTCAAAACGTCCAGAAAAACGGCCTCGCGCAGTGATCTTTGCATCTCCGGAGGGCACCCAACTGACCTTCGGATTTTAAGGAACCAAACCCTTGATCCCAAGCATGTCCGGATCTGTATGAAGATAAACTCCTTAGCAAGTTGATTGAGATGGATCACAATTCCATTTTTTTTGGGAAACGGTTGGTATTTCTGAAGAAAAGTGTAGAAGGCATATAACATCAGAAAACACCAGAATACACCAGAGATAGCATTGCTATATAATATATACAGTAATATACTATAGCATCTATACACATCAAAGATGGAAAGGAGAGTGTGAAGGTGAAACAGCTGTTTGAACCCTGACCTCAAAAGCCAAGCGGGAGATACAGCTGCGAAGCTCTTCGTTGGACAGCCAACTTTCGAATAGATCGGGCTGATGCTGACGTCCAACAGGCCTGGAGGTGCCCGGTTGAAAGCAATATGAAGCAACTGAAACCCAACTGCACAGGGTCACACTCAGGAATTGCCATAAGATGGGAGAGAATCAACGAAGCAAAATGTATCCCAAGCTGAGAATTTGCCACCTGGAATTCTAGGCTCCCTGCGCTACATATCGTCCGGAAGCCTTAGCCAGAACAGCACCAGGGACACCCCAACAAACGCACTCTGGGATACACAACCAGACCTTGTCGAGGCTTGGGAAGAGATGCAATCGACGCTTGTGGGCAGGAAGTCGTTCCACCTGCCATGGTGTTTCAGATCATTTCTGATCAAACCTTGTTGAAACATCTCCCCGCTGCCTCGATGTCATCTGCACGGACCAGCTCCAGCATGTATGGCACTGATTGCATACCAGCTAATCCCGAACCTCCCGAACCCTGTGAATCTCCCTCAGGGATCACGGCATATCCACCATAGCCAGGTGCAACTCCCGGACCTGCACATGAAGAGACATCCGGACCTCCCATGTCGGGACCCAAGGAGCAAATAAAAGTTATGATAAATGATAAGTCTGATAAGTTATGTTGAATTTATAAGGAACCCTCATATGAAATCAATTGAAAACATATTTCCAGAAAACCTGCTGAATTTGAAAAACTCCGAAAACCCACCTCCGGCTGGAGTGGGATACTTATCTTGCATTGCACGCAAGGCTCGAACGACCTGTGCAAGGCTTCCCATTTCAAACACTGCCACGACTGAAATGTTAAGATAAACATAGATAAACATCAATTTCATTCAATTTCAACTTCAACTTGACAGAGTTGCCCATGACTTTTCTTGACTTCATCATTCTTCTAATAATAATACTTCCAACCTCCACGAAGCGTGGTCGTTTGGTCTCATCTGTGGCGTTCACACAACGAATGCCCAAAGATGACAGCTCCTGGAGGAGCTTTTGTTAAAGCAAAGCTTGCTACCCAGTAGTTGGTGGTTTCAACCCAGTCAAAATGGCAATCTTCCCCAAATTTTCCAAAATATTTGAAACCACCACCTTGAAGCTTGAATCTTCAAAACCAAAGCATCTTGTCTCCTCCGGTAGGCCAGGAGGCCAAGAAGCGGTGTGGTCCAACAACTGGACCTTAAAGTCAATTACTTGATAGAATAGCCTTGAGAAGCAAAATACTGTAAAAAGTTCAGCAGGTTCATTGAACATCATTGAACATATTAAACATGGGACTTTTTTCTTAATGATTTAATGATTCTTTTGTGAATTGCATTAGAATCACCAACCTTGCTATGGCTAATGCATTGGCAGATGAACTTGGCTCTCGGACACATCGGGCTAAAGCCCCATCGAAGCCGGGCTTTATCCTGTCCTCGATGGGATATCCAATGCCTTCAGTGTTACGAGTGGCGAAAAACACAAACCTGCAATCGGAAACTTTGAGACATGGCGCGGTTTGGGGTGAGTTGCAATTTGCATGCAATGCTGGAATGCAAGCTATGAAGATTTGATCCACCTACCAAACATTCTCCTTTTTGCAATCCTCCCGTTTCTGCCTCTGTAATGCGTCTGTACAACTTCGCACGCTTGCTAGTCTGCAGCCCTCTTCGCAAAAGAACAACGGTCTAGACTTGTTTACTGCATATAGACTGTTACAACGTGCTATGATGCAAACCACCAAATTGAAATCTCTCGGGGTCATATCAGCAATAACTACACTGTGCATTTCTGTGGGGCTCGCGGAAGTCATCGAGAGATGGCTGCATACAAATATCCTGGATCGCAAGAGTCCGGCAGAAACAGGAGGAAAAGCTCGATCAAAAGGTTCAAGTCTTAAGAGTCTTAAGGGATCGAGTTACATCTTTCCTGCTTTCTGTCTCAATGCCTGTCATGGTTGTTGCTCCCCCTTGATGAACCTTAGTATGAATTGCATCATTCTTGGGTCACTTACTGCTAAAAGACTCATTGCTGCAATCTCTTGGCATCTGTACTCATTTCGTGAGACTCTGTCAGGGCTCCTCACTCCAGAAATTCATCTTCACGGAATACTTGCTTCTGAAGCACCCGGGTAGCCCCATCAAACTCCTCAGCACTTTCCTGGTAAACTTCCTGGGCTTTTTTCTCCAACCATTTGGCTAAAGTACCAGATCCAGATCCATATCCAAACGGCAGCTGTCGAAGATCCCTAGTTTGAGCCTTGGGCACCTCTCCAAATCCTGGTGGAAATTGTGGCTTTCCCTTCTTCAAATCATCTTGCATCTTGCCATAAATCCATTGGGATAACGAACTGGAGCCATGTCCATAACCACCAGCCAAGGGCACATAGTCCATGGTCATAATCTCAGGTGGCGCTCCCCAGGAGGCTGGAAATTCTGGTAGAGCAGCTGCAGGAAGTAAGAGCAATGCGATGATGGACCACATGGCTGGAAGATTTCAGGTGTAAGTTCACTGATCAGCTTCTACTGTATCAGCTAAGCTTGAGTTCAAAGTCTACCAAGCCGACTGGGTCCTCACAAAAAAACATTGGAATGTTGTACATACAGGCAAATGCTATAGTAGCTATTCGATCCACGGGTAACACATGCAAAACTTCCTCAAACTGCTTTGGGTTTAACCTAAGATGCCCACCACCTGGCTTTGTGTTGTCCGCCATGGCCGGCGGAATGGCAGTGAGAACTTCCAAAATCACCATCCCAAAGGAGTACACCTGGTGATCACCAACAGGTATCAACAGTCAACGGCAGGCGCCAATGGAATCAACAGCAGGCGCCTCACTGAATTCCGTCACTTGCCCTGTGCGAGCATAAATCGGACATGCATAGCCAGGTGTTCCACTGATGGTGTCCACCTTTCAGGAGGGCGAAAGGTTGTCAAACGGGCTGCCACGCACGGGGGTTAATAAGGCAGTCAACAATGAAAAATGGAATCCGGACTAAAGCCTATAAGGATCTACGTAAGTATTACATCCATAAGAAACTTGGATGAAGCTGTAACGGACTTCGGGGGTGAATAATATGCTTGCTGGATCTTTTATTTTTCACAGAAAAAAACAGCTTTACATGCATTGACTTCTTCCCAATTTGCCAAATGATCTTCACTAACTTGGAGGATCATCCAGCATCCCAGTTAACAAGTGGTTAGTAACCATTGTTAGTTTTCGTCCCCTAAGGATCGGGTGGAACTCCACCTTCAAATGGCCTTATTGTGGCTTATAAAATGGGGGACACCACCAGCCTTGCAACTTTTGGCATCTCCGGCTTTAGAGGTGATGCTGAGACCGAAGTCTGCCATCTTTGCGGTACCATGCCTGTAGGACAAAACAGGAAAAAACTCTGCTGAAATGTACCTAAACCATCATGAAACATAAACCATCTTATTTTCATGGAAAACACGTCCCACAAAACTAAGGCCCTGGACCGATCCAACAAAATGTTGGCACTCTTAATATCCTGGGATGCTTGGAACCAACTTGTCATCCACCAACACGGGAGGTTTCCACTCTGATAAGATCTGAGGTTTCCCACCCGATGAAACGCCTCTGGCTTGGAATTGTGCATATGGGAAAGGCCAGATGCTGCATCCAACAAGGCACTCAATCTTTCATACCTCGAGGGATTTTTACCGTTTTTTGGTAGGAAAAACAAAAACAAAGAGTTGGAAGTGGGACATCTGAACACATTTTGTCACATTGTCCAAAAACATGGCGAACATGGGTTCATCTTCAGATTTTCATGGATGTTCTTTGATATATTTGATATTTTGATATATCCTGTATCCTTCGATTCTTTTGGGCCACCGGGCCAATGGAAGGCTACTGGGTTCTGACGCTTTCGACTTTTCAGCAAACGATCATAGATGTCGCCCCCAGTCATGAGCTCATAGACCAAATAGCGATGCCTCGGTCCGGTTGCAACATATGGCGAGGTTGGAAGGTTTTACCCAAATGGTTAAAACTCCCTGAGATAAGGACGGCAATTCATAATGTTTTCCCCAACCAATCAATGTCACCAGATTAGGATGACGAAACCTCAAGCTCAGCAAACTCTTTGAATTTCCAATCATTGTCGCTTCATGTACCAAGCTTTCAGTTCAGCTTTCTATCAAGCACCACACTTGCTTAGTGTTGCCACTTCCTGATCGAAGCCAGCCATATCTTCTGTCCTTATGACAGCTTGAAATTTCACCCAGTGCTGCTTCCCACTAAAGTGGCGGAAAAAACTTCGCCCAGTGGCTGTCCAGAGCTTTTCAATGCTCCAAGGTCGATCATTTTGATGGCAACTTGAGTTCCATCCTGCCGACTGGTCACTGGTCCATGGATGTCAAGAAAAATCCATGGTGAAACTATCCTCTCTGAAATTCTGGATCCAGCATTGAAAAAAGCCATCAGAATCTGAACATCACGAGAAGTTCACTGCTTTTTGGTGCCTACTTTTCTGAACATGTCTTCAAGTTCTAAAAGCATACCCACTGTATCACTGTAACCCCTTTCCTTTGCACCATGGGAAAACGTGTTGACACAAAGATCACCAAACATCCCAATGCTCTCAGTCGATTCAGTGAATGCTCTGCACCTTCATCTCGCCCTTGAAAACGGCACCGTAGGAACCAGAACCCAATTGTCGACTTTTACTCCAATTCAACGTGGCATCGCTCAAATCCTGGAACAGCTGCACCATGACATCTTCTACAAATGTGAATTGGTGGTTTGGATTGGTAGTTTGGAACGCTATGGGTACACCTAAGTAATAATCTCTTTTAGATATAAGGAAATCCCGGGGCATCCAAACCACCAACCCCAGCCACCAATTTACAGTACCATTAGTTGAATTGCATTGTATTTTCAAAAATATTGACAAAGATTGTATACAAACACTTCTGAAAAATATGGTCAGTCTCCATGTTTTCCAACACCCAAATTCAATGTGGCATGGCCTTGTGATCATACTGAAGCGAAATGCCACGCATTGCTTCACTAACCCGCATTGTGGCCGCCCCCGCTTTCATTGGCATGATCACCCGTGGGGGCATCGCTTGTCGTGGGACACCGAACGCCATGACGGGCACAGGAACCAGCAGTCTGGTGTTCAACAGGTGCAAAAGGGTCTGGATACAATTTCAGCCTCTTGTACTTCGACTGTAGTTGATTTTTCAGTGCTGGCCGTGTTTTGCCAAACAATCTTAAAAATGTTTCGGACCAATACTGAACATATAGAATTATAGAGTCAAGTATTTTTGATGGTATTTGTTTTAGGGCTGAGTCAGACTTTGAGAGAAGATTCATTGTGTGATTTGAAGCTGGTCAGTCAAAATGATATGGTTCTGAAAGGCTAAGTTGGTGCAATTTCTGGTCTTTGGCCGAGGTTCATTGCAATGTGTGAAGGCAATGAATTCGGTTGCATTGGCTAGTCAATCCTTCCTTACTGTAGATTCTGTAGGATGTGAAGCTGCCTTTGAGCATAGAGCAGCAGGAAGTGCTTTGATTGACAGCTCCGAAAATGTGAGGCCTTTGCACATCCAAGACCATCCAAACTTCACACATTAAGTAACAAACATGATGAACCCTTGATTAATCTCCACAATTCATGTTCTCCTGGGTTTTACCCTTGTGCAATCCTTGGCAAGAATCGGCCGGTCTCAACACCCCACGAATGTTTTTTCCGCCAGAGCTGTGACATGTCTCCCATCATGCTGCACCTGGCAGGGTCAGCGCATGACAAAGGACCCAAAAAAAAGGAGAACTGAAGCCTTCAACATCCTTCAACTATAACCTCATTGATATGATTTTGTGGCACCTGCAAATGACTTGCATCTCCTATCCCATTGCTTTTTGGCGTTTCTTCATTTCTTTCTTCACGAACTTGCAAGGCAAATCCATGGGGAGTTCATAACGAACACCACCCCTCATGCAGCTGCTGTGACTGCCAAAACTGTGCAACAAAATGTGCAATGATGTTTCAAAATTCCAAATCGTGGGCGACAATGTAAAATTGGGTCATCTGTACAAAGCATAAACCAAAGAAACCTTTGGCGAACCCTATGACGCTTCACCAAACTCCAAGATATCCAACCCGACTCTAATAACCATTGGAGCCGTTGGTCTTACGCTTCACAAAGCGTGCATCATCGAAAGGTCCCCAAACATTGGTCTTTCGTTTGTCTTGTAGCTCCAGTCGATAAGGATTCCCTGCATCCCAAGTCTTCAAGACCTTGGCAGGCGTCCAACCAGATGGACCTTTGGCTTCCACCATGTCACCGACCTTGAAACGTAAAGGATCTTCTGCAGCACAGGCCATGAAGTCTTGCTTCAAAGTGTCACCCTTCTCTTTCATGTGCTTTCCAATGAAAACGAAACGACACTCTTTGGCCTCACCCTCTGACCATGTCTGAGAGTCTGAAAGACCACCACTGAACATCATGTGAACTCCTTGGAAGACGAACTTCTCACGGCAACCCTTCACTGCCAGGACACCCTTGTACCTATAGAGATCATTACCCATTTCTTGGATCAATGAACTGCACAAAATCTCCAAGGCATTGACATTCACCTCAAGCCCTGGGAAGGACCATGCCACGCTGCTAATGGAATCATCATGAATATGATCATCAGGGCTTTGATTCAAAAACTCTGGGTCCATGGTCAATACCTTATCAAGATCAAAGGCATTCAGCATCAACAATTTCTGTGGATCCACTTGTGAAAAGGTGGAACGAATAATTGGAGCTCCTGGGTTGATAGCACGAATTCGAGCCTCCAGCTTTTGGAGTCTCTCTTCCTTTTCCTTCGAGTCCACTGCATCTTCTGGCTTGTCAATTTCAACATCCTGACACTCCTCCTTGGCCACTTCTGTCTTGGCGTCCTTACCAACCAAGTCGCATTTGTTGAGGATGACGCGGTCAGCGAAGGCCAGCTGCTCCACAGATTCATTCTCTACACCTTCGGGCTTCTCTTCATCCAAGTGCTGCTCAATGTGGGCTGCATCCACAATGGTGATAATCCCATCCAAGCGATACTTGGCCTGTACATCATCATCCACAAAAAACGTTTGTGCCACAGGTGCCGGATCTGCCATGCCCGTTGTTTCAATCAGCACAGCATCAAAGTTCTTGACCTTTGTGTGCATGCGTTTCAGAGCTGAAACCAAATCACTTCGCACTGTGCAGCAAATGCAGCCGTTCATCACTTCAATAATCTCTTCTTCGGCTTCTGTTTTCGAGGCAATGAGCTTTTCATCCACACCAACCTGCAACAAAGACTTGAACAAACTATTGTCTCTTCAATAGTCTTTGGGTGACATCAAATGAAATCTATTCTTTTATTCCATTCTACTCCAAAAAACTCATCCTCAACGGTAAGACATTTCTCTGTAACCCCTGGACATTAAGGTGCTAACATCCACATCCTGTCCTACCCTGAACCCTCAACACCACTAAGTCACAGAGCCTTAAACGTTTTTGTTCATCAACACTGATTGGTTTATAGGGATCCTTATCTTAGGCTTATTCTAATCCCCACATAACTGGGCAGTTTAGTCCCCTTTGTACCCTAAACAACCAGGGTCCCTTTTTTCACACCTGTCCAAACTCATTTTCAATAATCGCGAAGCGTAGACCATGAGTCTTCGAGGCCAAGATGTGATTCAAGAGGGTGGTTTTGCCTGAGCCCAGGAAGCCTGTCAAGACGGTGACTGGCACCTTTCCAGCCATGGCTAAGATTCAAAAGGTCACGCTTTTTGGAGTGTTGATTTTTTCCCTGGGAGCTGCCTTCTTGAGCCATGAAACATGGCAAGTTTGTAGCATTATTTGTCATGAACATGTCATGAACTAACCTGTTGATGCACAGCTTCTGCTTTCCGAACATTTCCACATTTGTTTGATACAGTGTCATCAGAACCAACACACTCAAAAAAAAATGGACATGATGCATGTCTTCATGCTACCGTAATTCACATAGGAAACTGTCTCCAGTAGATTTCTGCATTGAGGCGCGCATTGTCGCACCTGGATATTTCCTGCGAAAGTAGCACCATTCCGAGGCGGTTGGATTCAGACTTTGAAGGTTCAAGATTGAAAGATGTATAATTTGGAAAGACACTATGGAAAGTTGGTGCATTTTCCAGACACATCGAAGAAACAATTGGAATTGAAGAAGTACCAAAACTTAGCTTGTGCTCCATTGAAACTGATACCTGCGAAAGCAACGGAACAGGTAAGCAAAACCACCAGCTTGCACGTACAAAAGTGGACAGTGCTGGACCTGTTGTACTTGTCTGTCTCAGTTCCAATCATTTGCAAAACTGGTCACAGCAAATGTCAATGTCAACGATATTTTTCTCAGCATGTGCAGTCGCAGGAGACAGGAGCAACTGCAGCAATCCATTCCCACGGCTGCTATTCGCAAGCCATGGCCCAAGGACTGCCATTAAATGATTAAATGCATTTCCAATTGCGAATTGATGCTGAGTGTTGGGAATGAGAAAATCAATGACCATCTGCAAATAAGTGCCTTCCTCATTCGTTCATCGCTCGTTCCCATCTGTTAGCATCGGTCAGATTGCTTGCACCGAACCATCTAGGCAACCGCTGCAGTACGCAGAAAATAAGCCGCAGAAAATGAGACTTTGCTCATTGTTGGTTGGTCATGTTCATTGAAATCCCAGAGATGTCCTTCAGAAAAAGCTTGAATCAAGAGGAAAAGAAACTACTGTGGCACACCATATTTCTGCTTTGAGATCGAAACATCAAGAGGCGTGACTCGCCTGGTTTGATGCTGCTGCCAATGCACTTGACAGCCATGACACATCGCGGACGCCGCGCAGTCCGGGTGAAGACCTCTCAAATGGATGCGAAAATGGTTCCTCGCCCTGCAAAAAAATCGCTTCTTGAGGTTGAACCCGGATTTTCACTTCATTTTTGTACACTTGATGATCGGACACCCAACGTATCGGAGAGAAAGGAAAGTAAACATGTTACCAAAATGATGTAACATGCTATCAAATATCCTAATAATATCAACACAAAATGTGATTTACAGTACCTGGTCAAGTTCCTTGGACTCACATTTTCCAGACCTATGATGTATGAATTCTTCATCATTCTTCCATGTCTAGAATCGAAACGGCGCATCAACCAGGCTCACTCGAAATCCGTGAAAAAACCAGAGACAAATTCTGACAAATTTCAACGAAAATTCCTCACCTTGAGCTAAACAAAGCAGCTGAGCTTCAATGCTCGTTTACTAAAATCCCTAAAAAAAACGACCTGATAGGTGAGCTGCCAATAGAACCAATCCTTGGCCTTGGGTCCAAAGTCGACATCTGCCATGGGCCATGAGAATCAAACATTGGTTTAATAATATGTTTAACGGATCATTTAAGGATGAAGGGGGATGAAATGATTAGGAATCAATCACTGGAAACTCCAAACGTGATGTCGCAGGGACCCTGCAAATTTCTAGTGCTGTTCAATGCCGCTACAGTTCACAGAGACATTGTTGAGAGAGAGAGTAAAAACACCCAGTGAGATTCCATGTCAGTCATCTGCATTCTCAAAGATCATCAAACATCCACAAACTTTTCGAGCATGGCATCATAGGATCAACAAACTGAGATTGTAGCCATTGCAAGTCACTGGTTGGTTCCTCTGGAGCACCCCGTGATCGAAGACGTTCGATAATTGCCATGGCCTGCAGGGGCTATGTAGCTGAAGCCAAGACCTGTAGATGCTAGGTATCCCGGGTTAGTTATCATGGTTCCTGAGAAAACACATTACAAACACATGACATAAAAAGATCAAATTTGTGTGGCAAGCAGCATCATTCATCATTCAGGCTTGGATGTTCACCCTGTATGGAGAATCAAGTGCAGTAACACTTGTGACTTATCACCCGAAAAAAAAACCATCTTTGGACACTTTCCGAAATATTGTTTTGGTTTATTTCTGGACACAGATCCAGAATCCACACACACAGGGCACTGAAGCCGTTTTGCTGGCACATGAGGTATATGAATGGTAAATTCTCAAACAAATCCATCTCATGACCTTCGGTCAAACTGCCAAACTTGCCTCTTGACGCTCACGAAAGATCTCGTTCATTTGGTCAGAACCTGGCACAATCAATGCCTTTGAGGTGGCTCCAGGTCGGTTGTCTCACGATTTCCCGCAGTTTGGCCTCTACTGAGGTCGCTCCGGAAACTTGGAGGAACCTCCGAGAGATGCGATGCTGCAAACTTAAATGGCATGACCATGGATAACGCCCTGGATCTGGTGAGCGCAAGTCAAACATGATCTACAAGTATTATACTTTCAGCATTTGGCTTCTCTTTTTGACTTTGCGATTTAATGGGAATTGACCCTTACAGGTTTAAAAAAAATGCTTATGACTCTGATTTCGCTCCCCCCAAATGCTACTGTACATGGTATCAAAAGGCCTTCTCTGACCGATTCTCACCGGTAGCCGCCAAACGACGGCAGCAGGCTGCTTCCTGACGCTCGCCAACAGTGCTGGACTCTGGTCACTCTTGGCAACATCTGAAGGGATAATGATAATTATTATAGATACAATTTTTCTACACAATAGAGTCCAAGTGACATCTTCAAAAGGGAGGATTCTATCATTCCTCCATCAAATACCAACCTGGGCATGTCATCTAAACTTCCACCAGCTTCATGCTTCTGTAGGGCAGGTTGTGCAGGCGAACAGCGACGTTAACAACAACACTGTGATCAAGATATTGGCGTCCTCTGCTGCCTCCTGCTTGGTGGCTGTCAACCTGAAACTACGGAGTGTGAAGCGAAGCACAAGACTGCACATATTCAAGTTTTAGACAGTTTTAGAAACCCCATAGAAAGCACTTGGCATCTCAGTGTTTGAATCCTTGTGAAATGAGGTTGAATCGCAGGCACCGGAAGTTGACATCTTGAGTTTTTCTGCAAACTCTAAGCTCCGCGACTCTTGCAGACACGCTGCATGAGCCTCCGATTCCTGTTCCGCTCGACGGCGCAGGGCCACCACCAAGTCTTCAGCCACCTTCCGAGCCATTGCGAATGGGAAGATCACGGTCAACATCGGTTGCTTGAGATACATGTAGCAAGTATATATGTGTGCAGTATCCATTTACAGTAGAGACTTACATCTTATTGACACCTTGAGAAAATTTTCAGAGATTGATATACGAGTAGTTGATGTGGAGCAGTTTGTCTGCAATTGAAGAAGGAAATCATGTTGAATATTGGTAACGCGCACCAGTACAAACAGGAAAATCCCCAATGAAGTACATCAATGAGCTGTCCATTTTGAACGTCAAGCATGTGAGAGGTGAATAACTCACCAAGTAGATCCCTGAAAAATGCACTATGGCCTGCATGGCCAACTTTCCTGATGTTTGGGTGGGACATCACATTAACTGACTTACATCAACCATCAGGTACGGTCTCATCTGAGGTTAACACAAATAGCTCCATAAGCTTGATTCTAGATAGCAGTTACCATCTATTTGTCAGAAACCTCTTGGAATTGCAAGGCACCTGCAGCTGGTGAACCGCTTTGGTCAAGGATTCCTGACTTTCTTCTTCATACTCGGTCCTGTTTGTCAGCAAACATCAGTGAACATTGAAACCGAAAGCACCACTTGACATTCCAAGATTTGTCAAGAGCAGGGGATGAATTGAGACTTTTGCTGCTTTAGTCACCTGCATTAGAACAGCCCGTGATGCCAAATTGAGAATACCATGTGATGGTCATCATTGTTCTCTAATTTTTGCCAGGCACATGTCCGACTGTGCTCAAAGGAAGTTGACAAAAGCACACAAAAAAACCTCTTCAAAATGAGGAAATCGTCACTGTGAATACATATTTGCCTACAAAAAAGGACTTAGGACACCAATGTTCATCTTCATCAATTTCTTCAATTCTTCCACGACCGCTGGCACCTAAGTCTGGCCACCTGCTCATCGATCTCTGCGCGCACCTTCGATTTTGGAATGTCCGGGCTGATCAGGCTGGGGATACCCACGTCATGATTAGAGCAGGGGTGATTTTGAAGAAAACTAGCAAATACCCAACTGTGGAAATCAAACCGCAGCTGGCAATTCCAAAAGTGCATCCAGTCTATACAGTTTGAATTCCTCCCCCCACCTTCCCTATCCTTTCACCACACATGCTCAACGCTGGAGGCCTCTGACCATGCTTCGGACTTGGTGGAAACGTCAGATTTCAGCTTCTCGTTCTCTTGCCTCGTAAAACGACCATCAGGTCTATCAGCAAGTGGCCAAAATGGAAACGTCTCTGGCAAGTCAAACGATCCCAGTATATGGTATGTATGGTATGGAGCATATGACACAGCATCCCCAGCATGTACGAGTACTTTCATCTCACCCCCGTTCCAATATATGGAACATATTTGAAAATAATCAAAAACAATCAAAAAACAAGTGCATAAGGGCGCTACCATGCCATGGTCCCTGCATTTTCATTGGGGTTTCCGCACTTCAAGTTCTGCACTTCGCTGCGCAAGGCCTGGACTTCCGCGCCAGCCTCACTCAGCAGCAGCTGACGCTGCTCTGCATATTCCTGGCGCAGCAAGGCGATGGCCTCGTTCGCAGCGCTGCTTTCGAGTTTGACATGTTCACATTTTTTTATAGCTACACCATGTGCAAAGATGAGTTTAACAAATACCATGATACCATGATCATGTAGACATATATATATATATTTACATATGATGCGTGTATAGTACATATATATATATATATTTACCAAATCATAGAAAATCATAGAAGAATACAATGATGGTACCGTCGCTCACCTGTTTTGTTCTCTCACTTGGCTTCCTCTGGCCTCGGCCTCGCATGCGGCCTGTTTGCTGAGAACCTGGTGGGACTGAGAGAGCTCAAACGGGTATTGAAAAGGGGAATCAATGAAGTCTAGTAGTAGTATAATGTCAAACATTATCAAAACATAGCAAAGCATCGCACTTGTATCAATTGTCTACAATACCAAAAAACAATGCAAATACTGTCTATGACTATGATTATGATCTTGGTATCTCTCACATTTTTATCTCGCCGCATAACACCGCCACTTCTCGTACCTCCTTGAAAGCCCCTGCTGCATTGTCTCGCTGCGCTTGACAGGATTGGAGATCCTCGGTGAGCTCCTGAATCTTTGTTGCTGACTCCTTCTTGGAAGAGTCCAGTTCACTCCTGGCCGAGAGTGAATCAATGATTCAAGTTTCTGACCATTTGCCATCAAAAAAACACTTGAAACCCCGTTGATCATTGATGGTCGTTCTCTTTTAGATTCAGTTTCCTACAGTATTGAGACTTCTCCACACTTATCCCGTGAAATTAATGGAAACTTAAGAATGCCCAACCACTTGTCATCTCCTCAGTTCTGCCAGCTTCGTGTGTAGATCTGCAATAGTTGTTGACCTAGCACCACAAAACTCAGCAGCAAAGCCTAGTCAAAATTTGAAGCGCAAGCAGCTCCAAGTGTGGTCAGCTCTGTCATGCTCTGAAATGTATATACTCAGTACTTTCGGTTATGGTTTATGCTTTTCAATGTTTTCCATGTTTTTCAATTTTGTTCTGATTTCGTGAGGAAAGCTCCAGCCTGCTTGTATACTATGAATTGTTGATAACTGTTGTTATATTCCCTTGTTTTGCTGCGGAGGCATTCCTTATGCCCAAGGATTAACCTTGGACAATCCTGTGGTCCCAGACCATCGCTTTGATTCATCCTCACGGAAGCCTTGCTCCTTTTGTAGCTGGGATTCTAGACCTTGGAGAATCTATGGTTCTGGAGGCCTATGATACCCAAACTTCCACTAAGAATATCTCTAATCTCTCCGATTCGCAGAAGATATCCCATGTGTTAGCTACTACCTGTTAGCTAAATACCTTGGAAGGTGTTAGCAGGGTTGGTACTTGTTGATAGAAATTCAATCGTCTTGTTGTGGCCCTTCTTGGTGATTGAATCCATTATAACATAATATGTCCAACTTTTTGATCTTTGTATCAAAGTCCAAGCCACTCTTCACCATTGAATTCCTTGTGCACCCCCCCCCACAAAAGACTGGGTGCCCAGTGCTCTGCTCACTTTGTCGCAGATCAGAAATCTTTTTCTGCAAGGCCACCTGCCACCAAGATGACTCTAGATTGCATGACGATTGTCGAGAACTTGACGAAGTTTTGCTTCAATTCATCAATTTCAGCTTGGACAAATCACTAAAAACAGGAGCAAACACTTTGATAAGATAAATGCATTCATGTGACAAATACCTAAATATGTTTGTAGGATATTCATATAGTATAGTATAGTTGATACACTTGTACAAAGTGACATATAAATTGATGGCATTTCCCCTACATTTTCCCTACATTTTCCCCGACAAATCATCAGGTGCCTCTTTCTCTTCAGCTCGTTCCAAGGACACTCGACCCGTCGCGGCGAAGGTGCTTTCGGAGACGTGGAGACGGTCCTGGAGAATCGCCTCTGGCAGAGTTGGATGGATTTTTCCAGGTGAACCTTGGGTATGATGCCCACACCCTACCGTTTTTTTTAAAGGTTTTTGGATTCCCAAATTTGTATATATTTATATATATTTATATATATTGAAAGGTAGGTTGGTGAAACCAACATAAACTCTTTTAAATGTTGGGTTTCGTATAGTGTTGCCATGTTTCGTCTCTCAATGTTGTTTCCTCAGGCTGAAACCAATGCGATTTACAACTGGGTTTTTAACTTCTGCAAGTTGAGGCCAGCACCCTCTCCCGGTCCCACAATTCTTTGGCCTGCAGGTCGGCTATGCGCAAAATGCTTTCCCAAAACACGTATATTTTCTTTGACAAATCTTGACCATGAAATGATTACTATGAAGGTGTACTCTGCAAAGTCGAGGCTCGTATCTTTGAGCGACCTTGACCCTGTTCATGCATAGCAAACTATATCAAACATTGTTAAATTATTAAACTAGACATACAAAGTCTAGCCGCTGAGCCTCCACCAATTGACGCTGAAATGATTCTGCACGACCTGATCCAAAAATTCCAAAATTGCTTCACTTTTGCTGAAAGAACACTTGGACTATTCTGTCAAGCTTCAGTCAAGCCGGTGTAAGCACTTCACCAACCAGGAGCTCCCGTTCTTTCGCGCAAATGCGGTTGAGGAAAGCCACCTGATCAGAAATCAATGGGAAATCATCCTCATCGGAACACCCATGACCAAAAGATTCAAGCCAAGTGCACCTGCTCACGTCGTTCTCTTCGCTCATCCTCCAAGTCTTTCTCCAAGGTTGCTGCCACCTGGAAGAGTCATGAGAATTCGCATCAGCGAAGCAACTGCTAAGTGAAGTGTCACCACGTCACTTCTTTTCTGTACCTCCCAAAGTGCGGTACAATTGAGGCTCCAAACAGAGTCCAGAGCCATTGCGATTTTACTCGGACTGGCACCTGCAAAAGCATCTGAACACTCTCTCAAGAAAGAACTAGTTTAAAGTTCCAAATGTGAAGATTCTACTCAGCTTGCTAAGACCATTCAAGATGCACTGGAAGTTCTTGTCTGCCCACCTGCACTATTGGTGCACGGAGCAATTGAGATTGAGCTCCTGTCACGGGGAAAGCTGGTTGAAGTCATCTTTGGGACTTGGAAGTATTGGATTGGTGCCCTATCAACATCCTACCAACTTACCATGGCGATGGACAGCCAGGTTCTTGTCTTAACTTCATCCCCGAATCTCTAGACACCCTCTTGAGGCGAGACATAACAACCAACACTTCAAATTGCCTTGTTTCTCTGATTTGAAGTAAAAAAATCAAGTTGCATCAAAATCATGCCAGTGTGGGACCATTCTTGCAATGTCGTTGGTGCCATGACCAACCTGACAATGGTGCCATGATGTCATGCTTCAACCACCGGGGAAAGTCACCTAAGGCCCGTACCAACATCAGCTGGGATGTTGCCCAGTCCCAGTGGAGAGGTGCCACCCAAAACGAGGTGAACACGGTTTGTTAATGTCTCAATATTCGCCCTCTCACGCGGCCCTTAACGAAATGTTACAGGATATTCAAATATTATATATATTCATTCTAGTTTCTCGTAGTACTTATACAATCTGATACTTATCCCGCCTAGGCGCCATATTGCAATATTGCAGTCTTCCAAGCATTGGTGGGTGGAAAGGCTAGACATCGATCATCAATCTCGAAAGTTAGTTTTCATATACCAGGACGCTACTTTTTTATTAATCATGATGTCTCACAATCACAAACAGAAATCAAAAAGAGTTCTTATCAAATATTTAATTTCCAGAAGACTCGTTTTGAGCCAGATGGCTTTGAACACGTTTCAAACGACTATCACCTCTCATGCATTTCAAAACTCAAAGATTTTCAACGTAGATATCACATCCCAAAATGTAGCCCAACATCAGGTGCGAAGATTCAATTTTGGACCATTTCCATGCACAAATTCTCAATCCAAGTCATGTAGACCTTCAGGACTTGCCGAAATGACAGGTCGTGGTGCCGGGGTTGCTGATGTCTTGGGTGGCTCAAGCAGGATCTCCGGCTCCTGATTTTGGAGCTGGATTGGATCCAAAGGTTGACGTGGAGGAGGTGCGAACAAGCCAGAGCTTGCACCGAAAAGACTTTGAGCCTCACTGGACATAGGATGTCTGGGATGAGTTCTGACAGGCTCTGGATTTTCATTCGATTCCTCAGGATTTTCATTGGTCTCAGTGTTGATGGATACCTTCTTTTTCACTGGCACACCTTCACCACCATTGCCTTGACGGATACGGCGCACGAACCATTGTGACACTTCCTTCACCGCTGCCGCATCTGGAGGAGGACCATCTGCCGCACGGCCAGCGCCCTCCTCAATGCTCTTCCGTGCTGCTGCTTGACGGTTCTCGGCC
This sequence comes from Breviolum minutum Mf 1.05b.01, assembly GCA_000507305.1. Lineage (NCBI taxonomy): Eukaryota > Dinophyceae > Suessiales > Symbiodiniaceae > Breviolum > Breviolum minutum. The sequence goes on from DF240167.1 coordinate 83,274, forward strand.
ACGTTGGGCTGCGAGGGACGACACAGCTCGCCATAGCGGCGGCGGCACTCTTGTTCAGTGACCTCACTGGCAAACTCCTTCCCAAGGGCTGCTGCAGCCTCACCGGGGTTGTTCGTTCCACGCTATCATGCGATACCCATGGCATGATATTCGTCATCTACAGATACAGTAATGAATGAGTCCATCGGAGCTCTCAATGAATTTGGATCTATATATACAGTCAACCCATAACAACATGAAATATCATACAATATCAATATCAAAATTCAAACTCTTCTTCCAAAAGTTTGCAAAATTCCCGACACCTTGTTGAAGTTGTATCGATGTTGAGCCACCAACCTTCCCAAACATCGATCTTTGAAGCTGGTCCATTCAAAAGGAACAATGTCTGGCTCCTCAGTGTCCTCTGGTTCCTCTGTTTTTTCTGGTTCCACTGATTCCACTGGTTCTGGTTCTACTGCTTCCTCCTGAATTTCGACTTCTGGCATTGCCTCAGATGCTTCATTCACATCTTTCTCTTGAGACTCGGGGCCGGAGCCGCGCTCGGGCATTAAAACGAAGCCATCCTTCAGGTGTCCCGTCTCTTTCAAGGCAGCTTCAGCCTTATCTCTGGCCGCATCGCGACGGGCTTGAGCTTCCTTTTGTGCTTTGGCGCGCTCAGCATGGGCTTCTTGCACTCGTCGGAAATTTTGGAAACTTTTTTCCTTGATTCCAAAGGAGTCAAAAGGAGAAACCAACTGATCCAAAAGCCAGCGTTTGAAAGAATTGGCCCCCTAATATCCTTGAAAAACAAAAAAAGCTTCCATGGACAAAGAAAACAAGTGTCTTTATCCTCCTTCTCCTTCAGCCAATGTCCCTTCTTGGCCTCTATCAGCACGGGTTTCTCCATGTTTGTCCCTGTGTTTGAGCATTTATTTCACAAATTGCATGTGCAGAATAGGAAGCTTCATAAATTTCACAACACATCCAACTCAATTCGGCACACCATCAAGTTCAACTGCAGCTGACACCAAAAACCGTGTCCTGCTTCCTTCCGCCACATAAAACAGTCTACTCAGTATAACTCAAATGATTTTGATTTATAATCTTATCTTTAAAGAAAAGGTCGTCTTTTCAATTGGTTGTTTCCTGCAATCTTTTTCCCCCACTGCTGTGGATCTTTCCCTAAACAAAAACCATCAAAAACCCATCAAAACAAAAAACATTTCGAGGTCAACAAAAACACGGCCTCCATCTCTGCCTCTTTGCCTCCTAGAGCCCATGCTTCACACCCGGCCCGTTCGATGGATGTAACGGGACGCTCGTCGATCCATCGAAGTTTGGGGAGCCGGGAGATCAAGCGACGTCGGCCATCCTTTAAGGCCCTGGATAAATGGAAAAGGTGGGATGTTGGGGGATCTTTGCTGGTCTGAAGTCTTTCAATTAGAAAAAAAGGAAGTAAAAAAAGATAGTGTGAACGTGTAAAACCTTAGTCATTCAACGCATTTCTATTCATTTTTTGATTTGTTTGGGAATCAGTCAGTATGGATTGGAATGAAGGTTTGCGCACCCCGCCTGGAGCAAGGATTGTGATGTATGTACAAACATTGAACATTGGGCAAGTTCGACTCCCAAAAGTTCACCAATGCATCACCATCTTCGAAGTAATTGGCACTGACATCCACAGATCGAAGGGTAGGTCGTTCACTCAAACCTTTCAACTTTTCCACATCTTCAAACTTGTTGGCTGCCAAATTTAGGGTGTCCAACACGTTCAATGTTCCAAGGTTCTCTACTTCGGAGATGCTGTTGTGCGAGAGATTCAAATATTGAAGGTTACACAATAAATCCAAGTTCTCCATCCGTGCGATGCAATTGGATTGCAAATAAAGGGACACCAATTGAGGCATTACCTCTAAATTCTCGATCTTGCTGATGCCATTGCATTCCAAAAAGATGGAGCGCACATTGTGGTATTCCTGGAAGGTGTTGGGTTGGTCGGAGCTACTGGTCCTCTGATTTCCAAACAACATAGCATAAATCATATATCAAGAATCCATAGCAAGATTGTTCACCTAATCTCTTAGTAGCCTTGTTTCTACCATCATTTGCTTTTCCAAATGATCTAAAATAAAGATCTTGATAGAACTTGAATCTATTTGCACCCAGTAGGCAATCATTCCAAACCTTTGTACAAGCAGGTATCTTCGGTATTGCAACTGGAATCCATTGAAAAAGGATGAAAAACGCAACCTCATCCCTTCATCTTAAAGGTACAAAAGGTATAAAGGTATAATTATATACTTCATCTTTCATCCTTAATATTCTCCAACTCATCTTTTCCTTGCCTCCAAATTTTCAATCTTTCGAAAGCCGCGATAGTGGAGAATCAGCACCTCGTTCAGCTCTGGCAGTTCAAACCCTCGATTCGTTACGCAGGCCTTTCGTAGCACTTCGCTAGTGATCCGTGGGATACCAGGGTCCATTGCTGGACCGAAAAACTAACGGGTGGAAACAAGTGAAAATGTGGGGAGGATGATGTAAGTATCGAAATTGATGCTTGATGAAAGTTCAGTACATATTTCATTTTGTGGTTGGAGTTGCTGTGAATGTTACTTTAGTGTTTAGCTTGCTTCTGTCCAGTAGTTGTCATTCTCTAAAATAGACTCAACAAAAATCAAACATATTACCGTGTGTGGCTGTCACTTCTTGCCAGGATTTCTTCCCAGATTTTTAGAGATGAATCCTACGACCTACAATTTCTCATAATTTCTCAAGATTGGGCCAAACCACGGGAAGTACATTCGCGAGCGGAATCCAACATCATGGGCATGACATCAATCGAAGGAATGAAATGCAAAATGCAAATATGAAGCAAAACCTTTTTAAAGTTTCACTCAATTTGGGAATCTGGTATCAACGGTATCACTCTCTTTGGAGTGTATGATGCAACCATCGGGCCATCGCATCATTCTGCTGTGTCTTCCTTGGCTCCATCCACTGGTTGCAGGACTGAAAACCTACACCTCTGAGGAGCCCGCAGCAGCAGCACGTTTCAAGACGTAAACACTTTCATAGCTCCTCAGAAAACACAGTTGCAATACGAAACAAACGGGACGAAGGTGTGCATCAAGTAAACGCAGGCTTTTAACTCAAGGGATATCAAGAGATGTTTAGTATTCGGTTTGTTCTTATTAAGTCTTATGCCAAAAGGAAGCCCTTCTGCACGAACAAATTGGCAATGAGTTTCTTGCTCTCAATCGATGTGTCTTAAGGCTTTGGCCATGGCAATGTGTCCAGGCTCAATGTGTCTTCCAATTTCCACTTTTCTGCCAAGAGGTCGAAGAAAGTGTTGTCACCGTTGACACCTCCACGACCTGAACCCAAAATGGTCATGGCTTTTGTGACATTTGTTGTTTTTTCTGCTGTATGCCAATGGTTTCGCTGAGCTTGGTTGGTTTGGCCTTCTCCCACATAGATCAAGGTCTCCCCCTTGTAGCATTGCAAACACCTCACAAACAACAATATCATTAGGGTAAACTTGCTGAATGGATCAGTGCGAAGACGGATGTTGAAATTGTCAAATGTTCCACTTCGACTGAAGTAACTTGCTTTTCTAAGACGATTTTGTCGGTGTTCATTTCAGCCAGAAATATATCATATTGAGGATTATCCTTGAATGGTATGAGGTTACAACCTCTTCTTTAGTTATCTACACTTCCGGTCAGTGTAGCCGCAAAAGCAGGTTGACCTCTTCACAAGTTGTTGCGGGTGGAATAGCTTTCTCTGGCCCCCCAAATCCATCACAACTCCCTGTTTCAATCTGTTTCACCTCTTGCCTTACTGCCATCTCACCAGGAGGAGGATAGACCATCAGCAGGGTTCGCCCTGCACTTTGCGAGACCGCTGCCTCGGGCATGGGCTATACCAAACACTCATGCCTGTAATTGTGGTTCCATGGTATTCTGAGCTTCCAAACCCCTGCATCTGCTTGTTGCACTTCTGCACCTGGGACCACAATCCTCAGGAGCTTCAGCCCGGTGAGAATCTTACCTACCAGTAATTCTGTTTGTACACCAGCTAGTTGAAGTTGTGTCCTTATGCGACAATCCCCAGATGATAGTCTTGGGGGTCCTTTACCATGCCAGTGTAGCACCCTCCACACTGGTGGTATGTGAAGCCAAGGCCTCTATAACAACAATCTTTTGGTCAGCATCTTAGTTGAACATCCTGAAGTCTCTGCTCCCTTCACCTTCCCCACTTGCGGAAACTATCCAAACCTGGAAGCTGCCGCATCAAATCGACTCGGGCTCGAATGATTGTCAAAGGCAACAACCTGAAAATGTGCCAACGACAGTGCAGGGAAGGCAGGGGTCACCATTGAAATGTGATGAAATGTGGGCCTATGATTCTGATCGATTTTATAAATGGCAAATTTCAGGCACAACCCACCGACACTAGAATCAATGTCTCAGCACACCAACGCAAGGAAATAACAAATGCATGGGAAATCATCAGGTGAAAGAATATATGATTATATGATATATGAGCATGTATAATCTGCAAAAATTGTATATTTTATATCATGCTTCCAAAACCGAATTTCCATGCATTTTTCACTTCCAAACCTGAAACCGCCCAAGAAACATCTGCACCACGTCGACGCAGTTCTGCTTGCCATTGACCTTCACCAGCTCCAACCTGGGAGCAGTTCAGGTTGGAGTCTGTTGATGAAAAGTCAACTCCGGCAACCCCGATTTCTCTCGGGTTGATGGTGCCTCAACCAAGGGCGAGTAGGATAGGAGTCGTTGCATCACTTCCTGACATGACGTTCATTTCTGATGTTTAAATCATTGATTTAAATTTGATCTGTTTATACCAGTAGTTTATATGTAGTTTATACTGCGAAGAACACACCTAGATCACTTTGGAAGGCTTCAAAACCTATAATCAGATAAAGTTAGACAAAGGCTTTGTAAAACTCAGGTGTTGAGATGATTTTTGTCCATCAATCTCCTCAACTCTTTCCAATGGATTTTCCGTTACAACTATTATCGAAATGTGTTGCCACTGTTGCTCGCCAGGTCTCTGACTTCTGTCCACTTCACGTTACCAAAAGTTTGCCGCCTGTGAAACGAGGACATCAATGGTGGCTGTGTTCGTGGATAAATGTGGGTCTTTTCATGGGTTTTTTCATGGTCTGCAGAAAAGAACAAACACCAAACAAAATGTAACTTCCAAAGTAGCAATGACAATCATAAACAAATTCCCCACCTCTGCTGTAATTCCTCCTTTGAGATGGAGGGATACATCACACCATGAGCCTCACATCTTTCCAACTACGAGTACATGGGAAGCATGGCTGTTTTTTGACACTCATCTTTGAGTCGCCTCATCCACCAGTTGTCCCCGTAAGTTCATAAGAGACCTCTGGGCAGCAGCAGCATTGCCACCTGAGGATGGGAGAGAAATCTTGGCAATCTTCCCATCCTAAGATCATCTCAATATCACATATACGTATAAGTATAGTATAGTTCCAACCTTTTCCATCCTTTTCCTATAAATTGATATAATAATTAATATGTATATAAATTGTTGCTAAATGCTGCTGATAATCTTCTAATGCCTCCCTGCACTCCTGCTTGACTTTTTGGAAACAGACCTGTTGGGCGATGCTACATCTTAGGCACTCAGCATCGAGCCGTGCTGTGCAAGAATCTCTTTGGATCGCCTTGGTGACCGAAAAAAAATGCAACACAAGCTGCCAAGCTGATGACCATGATGACCAATGCATGTGAACAAAAACAACTAACATACTAACATAATAGACATTAAACATCTTGGTTTGGTCCTTCCTTACAGCATGTTGGAGTCATCAAAAAATATCTTCACAGTCCAACATCTGCACCATTCTTATATAATAGCAGGTACAGGAACAGCTTTATTTCACTTGTTGCCGTTAGAACTGCTGAGATTTGCGGCCTCTATTCAGTTTCGGACATTTCCGCTGAGGCCATAATGTGCCGAAGTCGTTTCTCGCGGTCCTTGGGCCATGTTGCTCTCAGTGATTGCGTAGCAAAGTTATGGTTATGGAGGAAAATCATCTATATAATCGAAACACAGCGAAGAAAACAAAACGGATATATTAGGAATGATCAGGATACGTATCAAAACATATCAAAACTTGTCTGTCCACCTGACATCTTAACTATATATGTAGTTTAAAGTTCGTTGCATCGCAAAAAAGGCATCGTTTCGGCTAAGAAGTCTACCATTCTCGCTGCGATGGCTTCAGGTTCAAGGCCCAAGAACAACCTCGAGCTGTGGGCGGTGATGGGCTGTGATGGGAGTCACAACATGTCACAATTAGGTCCCAAGCCGCGCTCGAGCATCGACTTGCACTTCCTTGAAATGTGATCTGAAATGATTCGCACTTTTCTTAAAAGAAGATTTGGGCATAATACTATTGTATACTCATATATTCGAATGTGTAACTGTAAACGCGCCGTTGTTATCTATTTAAAACACATGCAATCAATCCGTCCTCGAAGAAGGTATCATGAAGCTCCTTGACAGCAAGGCCTTAGTGTAAAATCATGGCCTTAAGAAGGAAATCCCAAGGGTGCATCGGATCCAAACATTTTTCGTCCCACTTTTTCCACTATCTTCCACCTCTACCAGGAAACAATCGCTGGCTTGTTCTTCATGTCGTATTGTCATATCACCTCATACCTAATCCCTTGCAGAAAGTAGAGTTGGATATCACACTCTCACTGCGAACATGGCTTGATGTCCTTTCATAGCGGATAGCAAGCTAAAACTCTGTCGCCTTACTTCACATATTGATCCATATTTGATCCATATTTCACATTTATTCACGCTGTTCATAGTGCGTTCATAGTTCATTCTCATGTGCATACATTAGATGCAAACATATGCAGACCTGTGTCGCTGCTACTGCCAGTTTGCATTGCTTGCTTCATCTGAGATCCCAAACCAAGTCCAAGTGCTACAGAGGAGCCACGAAAGAGGCGCCAGGCAGTTTGGCCTCAGCCAAGTGTTTTTTTGGGGAATATTTGTGCATGGAGGATCCACCTAAAATTGCCTATAATCCTGAACAGAAACGACGGATCTTGTATGACTTTGTTGAAGTTGTGGGAAACCGAAACGAAGTGAATCGCAAAAATATGTTGATGCAAACAAAAATTGATGGAATCACAGTGACTTGAGACTTGTCCTAACAATGCTTCAATGTCTTTGCACGGAATTCATTCAGGTTGAATATAGCTTGAATGACATTCAACCGCCAGAATCTCCATGCACCTTCCCCTTAAAATACTAGGATCAAGACGCGCTTGGCTGCCAACTGCCATGGTTAGAGTTCATCTGCAGCCGTGAAATAGCGAAAAACCTGTAACTGTAGGATGATGTAGACAAATGGAAAAATCCTGGGAACTGGTGACATCTGTCAAAAACATGACCTTCCAAACAGAAGAAACCTTTCCAGGTAAATCACTCTTAACATCTCTTAACGATTTCACGGATGCATCACAAGATTCAGGGTTGCCATGTGTCCATGTGATTCGCTGTCATGCTGGTTTACCATGAAGATACAACCCGGAGTGGCTGAAGAAGCTGAAAGCAATTTGGCCACAGAAGGACCGCTGTGCTCAGCCACAAATTGCTTTGCTGAGTGCGTTCTTTTACAACGCACCTCTCTCAAAATGCATTCGACCAACTATATTTAGACATGCTTTTGGGGGTCTACTTTGCACTCTGCCATTGAATCGACTTGACTATTCTGAAAATCAGGGACATTTCTCAAAAAAGTACATTTGGGCATTTGCAGCCACGACTATTTTTCATCATTGTACAGTTCACAGTCTACAGAATCTGTATCTCGTCCGAACTCGCAAGAAGGCAGCTGGCGAAACGCGCTCTTTTCCGGTGTTTCTTTCCGTAACACGAAATGTTCCAGCCATCGTTTTCGATGATTCCAGCAGCAAAAAGTGTCCTGTTTATGTTTTGCTCAGTAGTTGGTGCTGGGGCTGTGGGTGCAGTTTTGCATCAATCAACGTATTGCATCTCAGCACATTTTGCTTTCAAGATGATGTAATCAAGCGCGACAAGAGGTAATCCATTCTGTCTTGAAATTGGCACTAGTGACAGTGAAGGTACCTACTTTGAGTCGAGGCAAAATGCTTGAAAGGATGTCTTGACTGCAACTGGACAGTTTAGCTAGGTTGTTCTTCTGGGCTTCAAATTATGAACTAGTGGTTCGCCGTAGAAGATGCTAAATCTAAACATAGTAAACTCACAGCTATGAATTACAACTTCAACATCATCAAAGGTCGCACCTGGTCAAAAGGTATGCCATCCAACGTTGAGATGCCACAACCTGTCCACAAGAGTGTTCTGGGTTTTACAACTCACCAACTTTTTTGTTGCAGCTCAAACGTTGATTCGATTCCTTGTGGTCAAAATTGGTGGACTTTTGAAGCACATCTTTTTGGATCCAACAAGGCCTGGACGACCAAGACTTTGCGCAGGTGACACATGCCACTGAAACATGTGTCACCACACCATGCACAGCATCAATAGCGGTCACCAGTCCTTTGCCCAGAAAGAAATCTTCCATTGAAACAACAAATTTCAAACATTTTTCAAACAAAGTCTTTGAGTACTTTCGCTAAACCTGAGGATGTCCAACAGGATTCCCACTTTCAAATATCATTCTTTCTCGATTTCAGATTTCAATTCTTGGGCCTCGCTGAGATTCTCATGTTCGCTATACAAATGAAACTCTCGCGAAAAAATGTCAGAAAAAGGCTGCTACCAGCAAGACCCACTGGACAAAAGTAGTAGAACAAACACAGGAATTGAGGGAGTCCTAGGTGCTGAAAAAGATATCGTTATTCCATCAGCTACTTCAATTGCTTGATTTACATGCGTACAAAATCATTTCAAATGTATACCTAATCTACAGTATCTCAGAAACACATGTCTTGCTAAAGGGTCACGCATTGCCCCTTAAGGAAGCTAGTGGGCGAAGAGGCGTGGGTTCACTCTGAAGTCTCCATTCACTGGATCTGACTCTGTTGCCAAACTCCGAGGTGTGATGGGCGCTTCCTCGGGCTCATGGATGAAGGTTCTCGAGATGTTGAGTGGGCCAAGCGGCACGTAGATGATCTTCTCTCGCAGGCTCTCCATGAAGGCCAGGCCACACCGCTCTGAAGTACCACTATCTGCTACGGAGGGCTCAGGTGTTGAGATGCCACTCTTCCATGATTCGTGACGTCCATTGTCAGAGATATCTCCAAATTGCGCCAAGTCTGGCACTTCAAGAATCTCTTTGCCAGCCTTCAGTCGTGGCCGCGAAGCCCGTGGGATCTTCTGGACCTCCGCCAAAACACTCGCCAAATCATCTGCTGGGATGACCGCATGAAAAGGTCGGAGTTCGAGGGTCACCCCAGCATCCTGACAAGCTCTCTTCCAAATCTCTTCGGTCAAACCTTCCACAAGAATTTTGGCATGGTTGGCCCAGGACGGCCTCAGAGTTTGACCCAACCCACACAAGCGACGTCCCGGGTCACACCGCTTCATGGCGCGGTCCAAACTCTGAGTGGTGCGAGCGAAGGACAAAACTAAAGCCAGCTGTGCAATGGACGGTGTAGGTGCAGCTGTAATACACGATGCCCATTGTGCTTCTGCCAGCCTCGCGGCATCCTCCGGCTTGATGATGGCAGGACTTTCAGGATGGAAAATGGTTTCAGTTGTTTCAGGAAATTCCTGCAATATGGTCACCATAGCTGACTGTGACTCATTCCACATTCTCAGCATATCATCCATTGGTAGCTGCCTATAGCGGCGGAAGTGCTCAGATGCCCACACTCTTTCGCTAAACTCCCAAACCTGCTGCATGTTCTCAAATGTGAAATCAGCTCCATCCACCCAGGCAACAATCGTCGGTCCTGCTGAATTTTCAGTCCCTTCAAGCACACGGCGCAGCTTTGTAGCCGCAGTACAATCCCCTTCAACCCCCACTGGCACTTTTGGTCGCGTTGCGCCTGCTGGAACGGCTTCACGCAAAAGCAAAGGGCAACCTAGTTCTGCCATCAAAGGGCTCTGGCCTTTTGACAGCCTATTAACAAGCTGAGCAGGAATCCAGGTTTCTGAAAACTTGGTTTCACTTTGAACATTTAATCCAGAAAACACGAATCTCAAGAACAAAGAGCTTGTGTGGGACGGAACCTCCAATTCTCTGCGAGAATGTAGATGTACGGCGCGGACAGTGGCAGCGACGTTTCGGAGGGTGAATCGTGACCTTGTAGCAATCTTATCATCTACCTGCACACTGCAGTATGGTCCAGCTGCGGTGTCAAGGATTTGGCCAATCTGCTGATTGATTTCATTCCCACCAACAGACCCAGGCTTGTTCACCTCTTCGAAGATCACCCAATCCGCTATTTGGAATCTCAAAGCAGCTTTCAAGTGCTCCCCTAAAGCCAGATGAACATGTTGGCAACAAGCAACTGCCTTCAACATGCTGCTAGGATAGTGGAAGTCGAAGACTTTGGACAAAAGTCTCCCAGGAAGGGACTGCAACGCAGCATCTTTCACCTCCATCACTCTAGGCGAAGAGCTTCAACGCTGTGTTTGGGCCAACGAGCTCACTGCTTCAAGCTGTGCTTCGAACATGTTTTGTGAATCTCTGTGAAGTCTTTTTGTGTCTACTGTGGGTTTCCTACGGCAAACATCTCCTTCCCATGACCTTTTAGTTACACCAAGCCCATCTCCAACACCAACCTGCGTCATCTCATCCGCCTGGCCATACCGGGTACACTTTTTGGACAGCTATGAAATTATAAACCAAAACAACACCACGAGATTCATTGCGCTGCAAACATCAATGTTGTGAGCTAAAGTCAGTTTCTGTGAGGCAAAACTCCCAATCGCGGGCATATGCCAGTCACTAAGCTCATGGTTGAGTCATCCACTCAATGAGGATAGTTGAATCTTATCCGATGTGGCCTGCAAATTTTTGATGCGCTTCTCTGCCAAGCCATTGGCACCAGGAACATTGTCGCCTCCAAACCATAGACATGACCCGAATCAGAAATCGGATATTTTGGGAACACCGAGATTGTAAGCCACGTTGCTAGCTGCTAGAAGAATGCTAGATTGAATGGTCTCTACAACATTACACCAATTCCAGCCAAATGCATCCACACATGTGCTTAATATCATACAGAAGACGCAGAGTTCCAGGATGCCTCAGGCTACTCATAAGATCGATCTCATTCTCCAATTGCACCTGCACCCCGGATTTTGCAGCATTCAAGACATCTAATGGGAAATGAATGAACATGACGCGTTTCATTGTTGTCCATTCTGTTTTGATTCCAGCGATTTTGCAGTTTGCCTTGAGTTTCGCAACTGGTTGACGCTGGACGTCAATGTAACCTTCCTTCAAAGCCATGCCGCTGTTGCAGTCAAAGGCAGGTTTCAAAAAATGGAAAACTGGAAAAGCATTGAAAGATTTGGCAGTCCTTGACCCCAACAACCATTCCAGTCTCTGGATGCATTGCTTTGAGCACACTGCCAAAGGAGCCTAATGTTTAGCCAAAAACATGTAGGTAGCTACATCAATTCTAGACCATCATCAATTCTAGACCAATTCCAAGGGTGAAAGCCAAAAACGTTTCAAAAAAAACAGGTTCCTTTGATATCCCAAACTCTCAGAGTCATCATTCTATTTGGAGCTACGTCATGTGCAAGTGCGGAGCAACCCCATGAGCTAATTATTTGTAGCACCAGAGTCATCCAAAGTCCCAAGCTGGCTGTACAGCATTTCAATAGCATTTCATATTCCCATGCATTTTCATCACATCATCGCGTCTTTCGTCTTTTCCATTCACCCCTATCATTTGCGAAAGACACCATGGCCAATGCTATCGCCATGTTGGAGTTGCAGCGGGTCAAACTTGATTCCCAGAGCCTTGGGAATCTTCAAATTGGATCCAAGGTGAAAAACTCGTCGGTGAAGGACAACGAAAACGACGAAAAAATCGCACGAAGACAACTACCAAGTGGGGTTTCTTACCAAAATGGCGAATATCCCAATGAGAGTCTCTGGATGTCTCTGGTGCCACCAAATCATGATCTTATTCAAAATGTTCGAAAACCAAAACCATCAAAAACAATCAAAACAATCAAAACCATCAAAGTGAACAACCACATGTTCCATCCCTGCAAACACCCACCGACTGTGCCTGAATCTGTGCAATGCCTGTCGCACCTCGCGCGCAGGTGAAGGTCAGCCTGGGACCTTCACCGTGGGCTGGTGCTGTCCTGCCTGGCGCCGTGAGAGTCCGGGTTTCAGCAACGACCCAAAACTATAGCATGTACCATTTTGTATCAACCATTTTTGAACAAAAATTGGCCACACTCATCCACACTGCACCTCTTTCAAATAGTTCTTGGCACATCGCTGCTTGCAGTGCCAAGCCGCCTGATTACAGAAAATATTAACTGCTTCCATCACCCACCCCCAAAACCAGTGAACATTTTCATTGCAGAAACTCTCCCCTTCTGCAAAGTCTGTGCCAAGTGGCGCTCTCGCTGGTGACGGCCTCTGTCAACTCCACCCCAAGCTGCTGCAGTTGCGAGCCAAGTTTCACCTCAGCGACTCAACTCTGAATTGCCCATGGTATTCGGAAAATACATGTGGTTAATAATATTGAAATGCTACGACTTGCCGCTTGAAAACATGAAAACAGGGTAAAGCCACGCTAAAACAATGCTGAAAACCCTGTAAAACAAGCCAAACACATGGTTGCGGGAAACGCACGCAAACACCTCCTGTGATAGGACTTTGTTGGGGTGTAATTTCCATGGTGGCTCGGCCTCCAGCCTCTTCTCCACGATGCTGCCAGGCACCTTGAACCCCACAACCTCAGTGATGCAAAGGTAACTTCTTTGATCCCCACCCCTTAGCTGGGGGGGGGGACCCTAAATGTAACTTACATTTTTGGCCTCGGAGAGCCTCAAAAATGTAATATTACATTTTTGAGGTAAATCGCCAAAAACCTCAAAAAATGTAAGTTACATTTTTTGAGGCACAAAACCAAACCCACAAACATGTAGTACTATAATTGGTGCGATTTACCTCAAAAATGTAATCTTACATTTTTGAGGCCAACATTCAAACAATCAAAACAACTCA
>DF240167.1:96867-99367 GCA_000507305.1 Breviolum minutum Mf 1.05b.01
CCCCCCAGGTCCCCCCAAAAAAATGTAAGTTACATTTAGGGTCCCCCCCCCCAAAAAAAACACGCTAAGGGGGTGGGGATCTTCTTTGTAAAAACACCGCGCCTATGTTTCATTCCCTTTGCACCATTCATCCTCTCACTGGATCATTGTTTTCACACTACAAAATACTATGCAAAGTATTGCCTGCTGTCACCCATTCTCATGTCTCCAACCTTTTGCATTTTAATTCATTTTGCAGCTCCATCATGCTGGGACATCAACCATGGTCATGGTCATCAGCTTGTGTAATATGTTTCAATCGGCCCACAGGCTATATTTCTGACATCCTTGCAGCTTCGATTTTTCTCAATTGCCAACATGCTCATTCCAAAGCGGCTGCAGCAAGCGCAGCTTGCACCGTACAGAAGTTGGTTTGGCAGGCTCATTCGCTCACAGCGCGCAGATTGGCATCCCTCTTCATTCGGTTCTTGCCTGCTCGGTGCAACTCAAGGGTGGACACGTTTTGGCCATACGTTGGGCAGGGAGCCTTGTTGCTATGAGCGCAGCTTTCCCAAATGTGGTTCGGGTAATCATGGCCTTCTGCTTCACCTTTTTTCATGTCCGCAACACAACGGTCACAGTACTCCTTGCAGAAGTTGCCATCGCAAATCTTGTCTTTGTCCAAAGGAGCGCAGCCATGCAACAGGACAGCCAGCCCTCCAAGCAATATGGCAAAGATCTGCTTGCTCATTGCTGCTGTAGCTACAACACCGGCACTACGTTACAAAAGGCGGCCAGAATTACAGGCTTGAACCAAAAAATGCAAAGGGCTATGCGTCTCAATGATTTGAAGCCAGTTCAACCTCACTCTGGCCTGAAAGTCACTCAAACCCACCACTCACCCTGATTGAAGCTCAAACCTACAGATCCGTTCATGGATATCAACAAACTTCTTGACACCGACGGCACAAAACGAAAACATCTCCGCGACATCTCGGCAGGTCTGCAATCAACATTTCTCCTCAATGCAACTCATCCTCACAGTGCCGGGCGGTATGCCCGTATGACATACAAAATGGGATCAAATCAGTGACCTCAGCTGAGCTGCTTCGCAGCTTAGCTGCTCAGCTGCCACTGTTCACCTCTGGGCATGGAGCCTTGTTGCTATGAGCGCAGCTTTCCCAAATGTGGTTCGCATACTCGTTCCCTTCTGCTTCACCTTTTTTCATGTCGGCAATACAATTGTCGCAGTACTCCTTGCAGAAGTTGCCATCACAAATCTTGTCCTTGTCCAAAGTGCCGCAGCCATGCAACAGGACAGTCAGCCCTCCAAGCAATATGGCCAAGATCTGCTTGCTCATTGCCGCGCAGCTACTGATGGCGTGACGGAGGCCAACGTTGGAAAACAGTTGCAAGCTTAGCTTGAACCGGGAAAAGGCTATGGGTGTGAGAGTGTGAGATAAGTCTGTGAACAGTATTGAAATTAAACCACAATCATCCCTGACAACTGTCGCGGCACGTTGATTCAAACTCACTCACTGCATCAAAAAGAAACTTTTTCTTTGAAACGATGAGGAAAAACTGCTGATGCATCAGAGGCGGTAAACAGGCCAACTGCGAGCCCTGACCCCGGATCAACTGTGCACCTTTGGCGCACAGACGACACGCGCGGAGGGTGCACAAACGACCCATCTCCCTCAGCAGCGCCTTCGCCGCGTTCACGCTCTCACAACTTGGCTTGAGCTGATCGCAAGGATTTCCAAAGCAATCCAAACATTGCAGGCACCACCAACATCAAGGACAAAGAGCTAGAGGCAACTGCATACGCAAGGAAAGGGGTTTGCTCATGGGGATTGTTCACTCCAATCCATTCTGCAGCTTGCGGTCCAAAGGTGTGGTACAGCAAGCGGCCCACCACGAAGATTGCCTGGTAGATATTTTTTGTAGCAGTCAGGCGTCCAAGGGTCCAGAACCCAACTGCTGTGAGCACTTGCCGCTACACCATTCACCACAATATTTCCTGACAGGGTGTAAGGGTTGTAGAGGCCGCGCTTGGGCACAAAGCGGCTTGACACCACACGTCCAATGTTCAAACTGTCAGTGGCAGCCCAAACATAAGCCCCTTCAACCACAGTTGCCGCATATGCAGCTGTAGATTGGCTCCAAAGGCAAGGTCGCAGCTCGGGGCAAGTGTGCAAGAAGTGGTCTGGAGAAAGCTCGATCATTGAAGCAGTTGAGTTTGAGTCCTGAATGAGTAACTGCACCATCGGGGAGAAGGCTTTAAGATCTGCGTGACCGAAGAAATAGATTTCCTCAAAAACCAGGTCGCCAGCAGTGTTGACAGTAAGGACATGATCCCCCACGCGCAGGTCACTCATGTTTTTGCTGCCTTGAGCTGTTTGAACCATGGCATCCTCGGGAAAGCATCCAGATGGGCAGCGATCCTTCAGACCATGAAACTTGAGCTTTTGGTAGCCCGAATTTCTAGTACATTGGCAGATGCCTCCTTCAAAGTCAACGC